>CANXYI010149375.1:0-10238 GCA_948208565.1 Hura crepitans
GGATTAGAATTTGCTAAAAATTTATCATTCCCAAACCATGCAATGACCATGAAAAACAATACCATGGAGGTGGAAGTATTCCCAAACAAGACAAAAAAATCATATCATAATAGATTTGGTTTCAAATTAAAAGATAATGAAAGAAAAAAAATGTGAAACCATAGGAAACTACGAATTAAAATTTGCAAGAAAAATCATCGTTCTTAAACCATACGATGATCGTGGAAAACAATACAATGGAGGAGAAAGTGTTCCCAAACAAAATAATAAATCAAACCATACCATATTTGATTTCAAATTAAAGGATAATGAAAGAAAAGAAAAATTGTGAAACTATATATTAGAATTTGCTAAAAATTCGTCATTTTTAAACCATGCAATGACCATGGAAAACTATACCATGGAGGTGAAAGTGTTCCCAAACAAAATAATAAATCATACCATACTAGATTTGGTTTCAATTTAAAGGATAATGAAAGCAAAGAATAACTATAGATCCATTGAAACCATAGAAAACCATGGATTACAATTTGCTAAAAATTTATCATTCTCAAACCATGCAATGACCATGAAAAACAATACCATGGAGGTGGAAGTACTCCCAAACAAGATAATAAATCCTATCATACCAGATATGATTTCAAATTAAATGATATCAGAAAGAAAATAAAAATTATGAATCATAGGAAACCAAGAATTAGAATTTGCTAAAAATTCATCATTCTTAAACCATGCGATGACCATGGAAAACCAAACCATTGAGGTGGAAGTATTCCCAAGTAAGACTAAACCATACTATATTAGATTTGATTTTAAATTAAAAGATAACGAAACAAAATAATAATTGTGGAACCATAGGAAACCACTTATTAAAATTTGCTAAAAATTCGTTATTCTTAAATAATTTTGAAGGTCAAAACGGCTATTTTGTCTGAAGATGAGTTCTATACGAATTATGCCTTTTTGGCAAAACGACATCATCTTTTGGAATAAAACAAGTCGAAATAACTCAATTTTATTTAGCGGTTCAAATTTTGAAAAAATACAAATTTTGAAAATTTTGAAAATTTTTTTTCCTTTTTAATGTTTCTTATCATATATCTGTTTTTTTCGCAATTCGAATCGAGCAAATACTTATAGTTAGAAATTAATGAAAATTTTTAAAAAAAATTTTAAAATTTGGATATTGACATTTTTATTTATCGAAATTTAATTATTTTTTTATTATTAGACAATTCGAACATAAAAACTCCAAAAATCCGAACTTTAACTGCATAAGGGTTCTGAATAACTCGATCCAACTCACCGAGTCGATTTCCACATTTAGGTCTCTGTCTTCATGGCTAGCAGTCAATTTCTTGGATTCCATCTTTCTAGATTAATGGGAGTTAATTTTCTTTGGAATTGACATTTTATCACTTAAATTTAAGGTGGGATTCGGTTAATGCACCCACTTTATGTGTACATAGAAAAAATAGATGACGAGAGGAAGAGAACGAGATGGCTAAGGTGGCCTATGGTATCTAAAGAGATAGGCTAGGGAAAAAAATAATTAAGAAATAAAAATCCACTAATTTAATTGGTAAAAAATTAATTTTTCATTAAAAAAATATAAATTTATTTCATTCCTATTCTTGAAGAAAAATATACTCTCTCTAGCCAACAATGTTAATAAACTAGTAATTAAACTACAATCTTCTCTTCATTTAATTCATGTAAATTGTAAATTAATCATACAAAATATAGGGTGAATATTATTTTATTTTTGATAAATGTATTAATACTTTTATATATAGGAAATAAGCAATACAAAAAAATCAAATACATTTTTTTTTATAAAAGAAACGTTAAGGCATATTCGATACTTTATAGGTAGTCTTTTTTCCAATAATATAATATAAGTGGACAATATTAGAGATTTTAGTAATGATTTTTAAGTAAATTCAATGTATTAGGTTTATTAAAAAAACAAAAAATCAATGTATTAGAGTTTAAAGTTTTGTGAATCAATAATTAAAAAAAATTATTCTCTTTCGAGCTGGATTTTAAATTCTAAAAAAATAAAGTTATTATATTCCTAATTGAATTCAAATCCTTTAAGGTACTTATTCCCTTACTTAAATATTATTATTATTATTATTATTATATAATACTTCCATTCTTATTTTTTACAAAAAAAAAAAAATTATTTATTGCATTTGCCTTATTAAAATATACCTTTTTTTTTTGTTGTGTTTCTTTACATTATAATTGTAGGATTTGGATGCTAATTTTCCGGAAGCAAGATTGTTATTTTTCATTTTCAATTTTTATTGAGGCATTTATTAATTTTCTATAAAATTAAATTAAAAAATAAAAAATTCTATAATGAAAAAAAAAACGCAAATATACTAAATTTATTCAATTGGATTTAAGGTGTGTATCTATGTAATGATTAGTTTTTGATTTCATCCAATTCTCAAATTTGAAAATTTATAGCAATTGGGATTTAATAGGTTAGCAATCAAATATCCAAATTATGGAATTTTCATAATTTTTGCCATTTAGAAAAAAATAAAAAAATAATAAAAAAAGAGGAAAAAGGATGAAGTTGGGGGTCCCACGTTATTGCATGAAAAGGTACGTGTACAGCAGGAAACTGACCCTCAAAACATGACAAACCCAAAAGCCCACACGACCACACATACCTCTTCTTAATTTAATTACCCTAACTTAATTATTAATTTTATTTTTAATTACTTCTTCACCTTAATTACTATTATTATTCACATTTACTCATTCTTCTCTCTCTAGACTCTTATAGCCATTGTTGCTCAGTGTTGTTTTGTCCTTTTCATCTGATTTTTATCTATCTACTATCCATCTGTATCTACTTTTCCCTTCCTCTCTGCAATAAATGGGAAGTAACTGAAACCAGAAGAAAACGTTTAGTTAGAGAGAGGGGAAAAGTTCAGAAAAAAAATGATTAAAAATAATTAATTATTCGAATCGTTTTCCGATTCTCTCCCAGTTGCAATTTCTGGGCCTTTTGTTATTTTTATGCCATTTTGATCTTCTGGTTTCAAATCGATCCTCTCTTATCGGTGTCTCAGGTACTTCTCTTCATCTATCCTTTTTTCTTGGTTTTTACCCGTTGGCTATTGTCGTAATTAGGCGACTAATTATACAAAAAGTTAGCGGTATAATTTTTGAGATTTTTTTCTTTTAATGCTTTAATCACTTGCAATTTTGAGAGAAGAAGAGGGATGGATTTACCCAGTCGGATATGTTTTGATTTATGTGTTTTTTTACTGTACATGGATTTTGTCTATTATTTATGCATTCTTTATTGGGTTTATATATATATATATATATTGAATTGGGGTTTATTTTGCTAATCTACTAGAAGATTGAATTGGGTATTTTCTTTCGAAATTTTTCTTGGTGGGATTCTTGCAAAGTTTTGTGCTTTTATTGAAGTTAGGATTTATAGTTATCAATGGATTTGACAATGTATAATACTTGTTATCTGAAAATGCATATTGCAGTTTTCAAATCCTTCGATTTTTTGTTTATTTCATTGGCTTGGGTCAAGTTTGCTTTCCATCTGGTGTAGAGATTTAAACTTACTAAAAATGTTTCCTGCCATTCCTTGTGGTTACTTTCTGGTGAAAAACTAATATTAGCAACCACACTCCACCTCTCACTGTGTTTTGCACTAGTTTTGCATCGATCTTTGGCGCTGTAGAGTTTGCATAGTTCAGAAAACGTTTGAAACTAGAAACAGAAAATGGGGAAGAATTATAATCTAATGTTGCTAGCCTTGCAGCAAAGTCACGACAATAACAATTGTGGACATTTACTGGATATAAATAAAAACAGTTTAACAGCTTTTAGTATAATGCATTGGAATATATTCTTGACTGTTTTTCTCATAGAAGCTGGAAAATCATAGGTGTAAAACAAATAATTATGGCTAAAAGAGTAAGTGATTAAATTAATTGATGGAGCATATTATCCTGACTGGGTCAAGGTGCTGCATGTTCATGTGATATGGGATTTGCAATGGGGCCTTACTTGCTCTATGTTCTTGCAGAACTGAGAATATTATCATATAGAGCATGGACGCACTCTTTCAAATGCTGAAAGTTTGTTGTTTAATAAGATTGACATCATATTTCTTTTATATAATTGAGCCGGAAAACTGTGACTGTACTAGAAGCAAGAAAACAGGCAGCAACAAAATATATGCAAACAAGAATGATACTAGCATATTGTCTAGAGCCTTGTATGCTTTTCTTCCCGTAGGATGTACTCTAATTTAGTGGGAAGTATTTTGAAAGTTGTAGCAAATATTGGCTTGGACCTTATTATATTCTTAATGTTCAGAATAGTTTGTTGCAATTCAAAATTTGAAGAAATCTTACTAACTTACAAAGTGATGAACATTGTAATACAGTATGTCTTTAGGTAAGAGATATTAATGGAAATATTTCTAATGCTAGTTTGTTTTTCAATTTTATTAAAACAATCATAAAAAACTTGAAGGATTGTCCAAGTATTGAGCAATATGACATGAGGTTTTTCTTATTTTGTATCCTGTAAAATATCCAGTGTTGCAAATGATCATTGCTTTTTATATTCAGATGTTCATGGTTATATTTTTACTTTTTACCCTTTTTTTTTCTTTATTTTATATATCCAGGGCTCTTGCTGACATTCTCAAATGCAATTGCTGCTTGTCAACATTGATGCAAGCTCAAAATGAAGCCATGGCAACCACACTTTGGGTTGACTGCTGGATGTCTGAATAACATTTATTTAACTTCTATTAGGCTTTTTCTCCAAGCAGCTTAGCATAGTATTTTTCTTTTCCTTCTCTCTCATTAGATACAAATGGTTTTCATTGACCTGCTATAAGTTTGGGTTCATGTTTATTGTTTTCTGGTTAGGTGCTATAACTGTACAACGTGGACTGCTATTTTTTCTGAAAACTTGGAATTGTTTGGCACCTAAGCCAATTTACTTGGTGGTAGACACTGGCTCTTATGCAAAGGCAACGCAATGTGATTGGTTCCTTCCCTGAAACCATTGACACTGATCAGGGTTCTGTTTCAAATAACACTGGCATGAATCAACAATCTTCTATGAATAATTTGCTGAATCCGGTGGAAAACAGGTTGTCAAATAATGGTGCTTCTTACAGCGAGGCATCATGTGTAAATGCTGTTGATCGCAATTTTCAGAGCTTTAGTGGATGGAGTTCTGGTGAGTCTAGCTCCAGGTTAAGTCTGCAGAATCAAGCCAATGATGATGGGGTAAAAATGGAGGAAAGATGGACTTCCTCAGTAAACTCCCATGCTGTACTTGATCCAAGGTCAGAAGAAAGACGATTTGAACCAACTGATATTGTTTACCCAGGGAGAGTCAGTATCAGCATCAGTGGCAATCAGGTTAGAAGTGGGCGATCATTTTTGCAAGGTTCCAGCTCTAGCAACGTCTCACCAAATTTAAATCCAAATATAAGCTATTCAGGTGATAACAGTAATGCTGGACAGGGTAAAGGAACTGTTTTAGGTCCTAACCAATTCAATCCTGGAGGGCTAGAAATTGAGCAGGCGTGTCCTAATGTTTCTTCTGATGATGTTGGTCCATCTGGAAGCTCTACTTATATGATGGAGGAGACTAATGATGGTTCAGGGTCATCTCTAGGAAGTTGGGGTTTATCCTGCAAAAGAAAGGCTCTTGAAGGTACTTCTCGAAATTCTTATCCTGGTGGAAGTTCAAGCTGCTTTCCACAAGCTGAAAACGTTGCATGGCCTACAGGTGCTACTCATCATAATGCTTCAAGCAGTTTAAGTTTATCCCTACCCTCTCAGCATTCTTCTAGTGTTAACCCTCCTGAACAGTCAAACACAAGAATTGGTCTTAGTATGAGAGGAGTAGCTTCTGATAGGTTTCCTACTTCAAGCGTTAGTGGAAATGCAGACTCTCTGAGAAATTCTGGTAGGAGGGTAAATGCTGGGCATCAGCGGGAATCTCAAGCGTTCAATTTACCAACAACAGGTGGTAGTAGGCGTTCTAATGCTTGGTCCATGGCCCAGCCCTTTAGATCGGTCCCATTTAGTGATTCCCAGGACTTTAGATCAATGCCAACAACAAATTCAAGCTCCTCTCAGGGCCCACTTCATGGCATGCACACTTCTGCTTCATCGAGAAACGTACACACGTTCCCTTGGAATGGATCTTCCAATTCAAGAGCTGGAAATTCATCTGGTTCCTTTACACCTGGAGAAAGAGGTGCCACATTAAGAGATGACACGAGTTTAAGAAGCGTCCCCAGAAATAGTGCAGAGCTGCCAATGTTTGTGCCTGTGACTGAGATGAGATACATGGGACAAGATCCAGCACCAGCAGGCTGGGGTTTGGCCACTGGCAACATGAGCGCCTCAGCCAGTGTTTCTTCTACCAGAATTAACCCTAGTTCAAGTATTCATCCTTTACCTGCTTCAGCATGGCTTCCTCACCATAACCCAACACCACCAACTCAGCAAAGGTTTACAGAGTTCACTCCTTGGTCTTTGTTTCCATCCATGGATGCTGAGGGTGGAGGTCAGAATGGCTATTTCTCCCCATTGTCTTCTGGGCCTTCTGTGTCCTCTCAGGAAGGATTGATGACTTCTGGAACTGGTGGTCAAGGTCATAATCAACCATTTCCAAGGTCAGCCTTCTTGATGGAAAGACAGGGTGATGATGTTTTTGGAATGCCACGTTCATTGAGGGCTTTAGCTGCTGATATTGAAGGCAGGCATCGGCTTATAACTGAGGTTTGTATAAAAAATATATCTGCTTTTAACTTCTTGTTTGCTTATTAGTTGATTATGAGGTGTTTCACAATAAAATATGAAAAATTAGTGATATGGGATCCTGTGCATAACCTAGTGGTTGTAATTTTTTTTAATGCAAGGGTATTGGAGACTGACTTGGAATTCTATTGAATTGCATTTTAGGCACATAGCTGATGTTTTCAAGGTTCACAATTAAACCTGCTAGAAATTTCTGGAGGCAGCCTTAAATTGAGTTATAGGATGATATACTGAGGCTTAATTGGTGAAGAAGTATTGTGGTAATTATGCATGATCTAGGGATCATGTTGTTTTGGCGGGAGGATTAGGATTTGATAAAAGCAGGAAAATGAAGTTTAATGCTGTACAGTTCACAATGCATTGTAATAGAAATAGAAAAAGAAAAGGGAAAAAAAAAAGATGTCCGTGAACACAAGCCAAATAATTCTGCACGAGACTGACATTGAAAGCACAATTTTATATTCAAAAGTCTCCTGCTTACAATAGTATTTACAGAGTTTAGATCCATCCTTGTCTATTAGAGTCAGTAGGTGAATTAAATCCTTAATTAAGAGAGGCATTTTGGCCTTCTAAGTTTGGGGTTGCTTCAGGCTGCCAAGTCCTTGTAAAGGTCACTTCTTTATTCCTCATCTAATAGGTGTGGACATGGTCACATACTGCTGGCCATTGAGAAGCTCTGGTGGGAGCAAGATGAAAAAAAATATACGAAATTGATGTTTGTGACCTTATGAAGCCCTCTAGTTGAAGCAGGATTCAATATTTTGTCTGATGAGGCCCATTAATTGCTCATCTAACAGTTTGTGTTCTCTATGCACCAGATTCGTCAAGTTTTGAATGCCATGCGCAGGGGTGAAAATCTACGAATTGAGGTTTGATTGGTCTTCAGCTGATTATTAAGTTTCATGCAATCATGGTTTTGTTCTTGCCTACTTTTGGAAGAAGTTGTTACCGGTTAAATTTCTTATACAATCATCAGTGCATTTAAATTATGAAAAATTCCAAGCCCTACTTTTGGAGTTTTGCTATTAATCCCATATACTTTTATTATTTTAAATGTTGAGCCCTGTACTTGTATTATGTCCCACATTAAGCCCTTATTGGATGAAAAAAGCAAGAGCTTGATGTGTGCTATTTCATCCAATGATGGCTCAATGTGTAAAATAAAAGTGCAGGAACTCAATGTTGCAAAGTCAAAGTACAGGGGCTTAATAGCAAAAAAATTCAAAATGTATAGGGGCCTTAACGTAGGTTGTTCCTTCTGAATTATTTGTAAATCTTTTATGGGAAAGGTTTCTTCTTTCATCTTCTAGTGTTTGGGGCACATCGGGTTATGAAATTTGGTCAAAGAGACAATCTGTTTTTACACAAGGAAAGTGAGCTGATTTTATGGAAAATGAGAGTTATGTTCCATAATTAAAACCACAATAACTAATAAATAACGGTAATTTACATTCAAAAATGTGCTTTTTCCTCGTGGTAAAGAGCATATGGAAACATCTTTGTGACATTTAAGATGATTTTGTTTAATGTGAAACTATATGGTGAGAAACTACAAAGTGACAACAGTACTTGCTCAAATTGGATAGCCTGCATGAAGAATTTTATGACAACCAACTCTTGTAAGTCCAATACTGTTGAGAAGGCCAAGCTTTTATATAATAGGTCATGAGGTTGGGCCATGCTTGTATTCCCTTCTTCCGCCTTTTAAGCCACCTTTGACTGTTATTGCTAGTGTATGGACCTTTAGTATGGATATTTTGCTTTGCTTGCACGCTCTAGTATATTTTGACCTGTACAAGTCCTTAACATTCTACCTTGTACTTGGCCTGCGGGAAAGTTGATGCTAAAGAGCTTTTTGGGCTGTTTTCTCTAATCAGGAGACAGCCAATTGACTGAAGAAAAATGCTTAGCTTCTTGCCATCTGGCTTCTGTTATCGGATTTTGTAATAACAGACCTTTATGCAATGTTATCTCAGGATTATATGCCTATTGAGCCATTCACACATCATAGTATGGCTGAAATGCATGATAGGCACCAGGATATGCGCCTCGATGTTGACAACATGTCTTATGAGGTAAAAGTTGAGCAATTAATTTCCATTCTAGTAACTTCGCTTGGAATGCTCCCCTAATATGAAAATTTGAATATCAGGAATTGTTGGCATTGGAAGAACGCATAGGAGATGTGAGTACTGGACTGAGCGAGGGAACAATTTTGAAGTTAATGAAGCAGCAAAAGTACATGTTCATGGCAACAGAATCCCCTGCAGACTTGGAGCCATGTAGCATTTGTCAGGTATCTGCTACGTCCCATTCTAGCTTCATGTAGAGTTAAAAGAAGAAAGAAATGAATGGCTGCTTTTAGCTGTTTGTACAAGTTCTTGACTTCAATATTCACCATGCACTGCAGGAAGAATATGCGGATGGGGATGATCTGGGGACACTAGAATGTGGGCATGACTTTCACACTGACTGCATCAAACAGTGGTTAATGTTGAAGAATCTATGCCCCATTTGTAAGATGACAGCCCTACCAACATAGAGGGAAGACACACACAAATCTAGATATTCTATTTTCTTGCCAACACCAATCCAGCAACTGGTTGGATGGTAATCTTGCATACACCTCATTTGGTGTAAACAAAAATTAATACTTATGAACTGATGGAGGCTGCTGTCTGTTATAAATTGCAGCATGAACGGTAAAGGGTTTGTTCCCCTTAAAAGAATTATGACAATCATGAATATACATGTGGGATAAAGTCAACGACATTGTCAAGCTCTTAAAAGGATATATCCAGTATTATTTTTGCATTTACATTATACTAATTAATCCAATGGTCGGGCTCTTGCTGGGTAAAATTCCCAATTGTTGAGGAAATGGATATCTTAAAAGAAGGCATCTGACTTCTAATCATTATAATTGAACGTAAACATTGATATATATCTTAATGAATTGATTAGATGGAAAACTGTTGATGGTCAGTCGCAAGGTGAGGATTTAATAATTGCTATAAATTGTCTTAAAAACTGGTTCAAATTAATACAAGGAACAACACAGAAACTTAGGCAAACGGTGGCTTTTTTCATTTGAATAAATAAAGATAAAGAACAAGTTCAATTTGTTATAACCATATACACCAAAATTGGAGCAAAACCAAACATGTGGTAACTCGAATCAATCAATCAATTAGAAATGAAAAAACAGTATTAGTTAATTACTTATATATAAAAGAATTATATATAACTGGCATTAATTTGGAAAATTGGTGAATAATTAGTTGCTTATGTGGACTATTAAATGTAAAAAATGATAAATATGCGCTAAGAATTTCCTTTCGAGTATTAATGTTCATCCATATGTTAAACGACCATAAAAATTATAATTTCCTA
>CANXYI010149380.1:0-16966 GCA_948208565.1 Hura crepitans
AACATATGGATAAGTGACCAATCGATAGACATGGTAAAGTAAGAAAATGTAGCATACAGTTAAGGTGATCAGGGAATTTACCTTGGATGAACTATATTAAAGTGAACCAGGGGTAATGCTGGGAAAAATAAGGGAAGGAGAATGCATATTCCAGTGCCTAAGAATCCTAGAGGGAAATTCAAATAATTAGGATCACAGAAAAAATTAAACAAAGGCATCACCTTGTAATGCCAAGAGTTGTATCAAAGATTAATACCAAAGAACAAGATAGTGTTAACAATTGTGAATAAGATAAAAGGCAAGGGAGTCTAGAATGGAAGGGATTTGCCTTATGTATAAGACAAAGGAAACGAAGGAAGTAAAGATATGTAGAGCCTTGCATTGGAGGTAATACAAATATGTAAGGACACTTTTGCAGTGCTCTGTGTTCTAACTAGGAACAGAGCATGAAAACATGATATTGTAAAAGTATCTTACTCATTATGATTTAATAATAAGCGACGAATAAATCTAAGATAGTAGTGTTAAGGAGCACAATGGGGGAGCTCTATCCATAATCAAAGTAAAAGGGATATATGGTTTCATAAAGGGAACCCTCTGATAAAAAATGGAAGAATCAAGAGGAAATAAGAGTTGTATAAATTTAGGGTGGGTGCCTAGGAAAATAAATGAAGGATAAGGGTGCACTTATAAGGGGTTGTATACAATTGAGGTACGGGGGTCTAAACGTACTGGAAGGGAAAAAGATATAAATGTAAAAATGAAATGTTGAAGTAACTAATCGTACGACTATGAAAATTTTGAGGACGAAATTTCTTAAGAGGGGAAAAGTTGTAATGCTTGAAAAATCATTATTTTGTGAATAATACTCTCGAGCTCGATATGGTGTCATTTAGGACATTGAAGGGCCATATAGTAGCCAAAAGATTTATTAATCAACTGAACTTTGACTGACCAGAAAATGATGAAAATGAGTGAGTTAAAAATTTTAGCGAAACCAATAAATCATTTGGGCTGAGAACTAGTGAATAGTAACTTAAATTGAGGTTGTGCCAAGATAGCTCTAGAAAATGCTTGGATAGACCTAAAAATATCACACCCTGAAGCTCAAAAATTCCAATGAGTCTATTAGTGAAGGAATTTTAATATTCTGAGGTCATTTGATAATTATTTGAAAATTTTGATTTACGTGAGTGAATAGTAACCCTAGTTCCCGAAGGAATTTTGACTTGAAATTTTACAGGGCCTTTAATGGGTATTATTAAGAATTGTTGGCAGTAGAATTATGAGTTTAAAGGTCTAGAGAAATTATTTGGAATTTTTAGAGTGTAAAAGAAAATAGAATTAAATAGGGCTATTCGATCGACAAGAGGCGTTATCCGGGCCATACACCTTACTAATACATATAAGTGCACATGTGTGTGTGTGTATGGGATAGGAGGAAGTCATCTTTCACCCAAACTCCCTAAATGACTGATGCCACTCCATGGGAATTTCTACCTCCTTTTCTTGCTTTCTTCTCTCTCCACACACCATAAAAGCTTAAGAAAATTATATGAATCTTAGCCTCTGTAATCCCCTAAGAACTCTCTAAGTGACAGAATTCAGAAAGGTGGTCTAGAATTAAAGTTATAAGCATGAAGTGAATACTAACTTTTGGTGGGTAAGTAATCTTTTCTAAGGTTTATTATTTTTCTTAGAGAGTATTTGAAGTATAGATATCATATGTGAAGAGAGATTTTAATTTAGAGTTATGCGAAAGTTTGTAGGAATTTTTAAAGTGTGAACCCTAATATGCCATTTGGGGAAATGGTGGAGAATAATGGAGGAAGAGGAAATTGATGGTTCTAGGATGGCTTCAACAAGATTAGGAGCCCACTTAAGTGAATTTAACTGAAACTTGTATTGTATTTTAGAGAAATGTGGAATTTGAGGCATGTGTGTGTATAAAAGTTGTATTAGTGTATATGTGCATGATGATTTAGAAGTATAATGCATGCTAGAAAGTGAAATTGGACTAGAAAAAATGCTATAGATGTGTTTTTGATGTGAAAAGTATGTGCGAGCATGTGATGTATGAATGGCCGAATGCAGGACATGTATGTCATGGCATGTGCATGGGTGCATGGTAGAAGTACATGGAATATTAGGATGACAATATAAGGTATGACAAGAAAGTGACATGGAATGTGGAGATAGGTGCATGGTTATGGACAAGAAAATGATAAGGCCTGATGTAAAGATAATGGAGTGTGAAATTGGTATGTAAAGATGTGGTACAAAATGGTGGAGGAAGTTAGAATTGATGGTTTTGGAATGGCTTCAACATGACTGGGAGCCCACAGTAAGTGAATTTAACTGAAACTTGTATTGTATTTTAGACAAATGTGGAATTTGAGGAATGTGTGTGTGTATGGAAATGGTATTAGTGTATATGTGTATGATAATTTAGAATTGTTGGGCATGATAGGATTGGTAATCGAAGTAAACAAAATGATATAAATGTGTATTTGATGTGAAAATAATGTGGAAGCATGTGATGTATGCATGAATAAATGCAGGACATGTATGTCATGGCATGTGCATGGGTGCATGGCATGAATACATGGGTTATTATAATGGTAATGTGAGGTAAGACATGGAAGTGACATGGAATGTGGGGATAGGTGCATGGTTATGGGTTAAAATGTGATAAGGCTTGGTGTAGGTACAATGGAATGTGAGATAGACATGTAAAGATATGGTATAAAATAAGTACAGTGAATAATGTTAGGTGTAAGTTTAAGAATTTAATTGATATGTTTTATTTAAGAATTTATGTTAGAAATGATATTTATATATGACAATATAGAAATAATGTTTGATGGTGTGGAATACCCTAAGGTGTAATGGTATGAGGTAAAGAAAGAATGGAAAATGCCCAAATGAATAGTGAAAGAAATTACCAAATGAATAGTAACCTTTACATAATAGGACCCATAATTGTTTAGTAAAATAGCAATGACCCGTAGCTATCCCATAAAAATAATAAGGTGAAATGGCCTTATAACTGTCTCTTACCAACCTAAAAATAATCTAAATAGATGACAGGTAAAGGATAAAAATTATAAGTTGTTTAAATTTAAAAATAAAGCTAGAAATAGAGATACACTTTCCAAAGTGCTGAAGAATAAAATCATATGACAAGATTAAATGCGGTTAATGCATAATTTATAAATAGACAAAATTGAATGAAAAAATAAATTATAATTTTATGGAATTCAGATATAAAAAGTGAATGTATTTTTGATAAGGCATTAAATATACTCATATGGCATAATTGTTACAAAGAGTATCCTAATAATACATTGAGATTAACATCGAGTATTACAAGTAATAAAGTACCATCAAGATCCTAAGAGTAAAATGGTAAAATACCGTACATGGGAAAATAAGTTATCATCTTGTAGTAAAGGAAAGAGAGAGGATGGAACAAGAGGATAAAACATTCTAAGACAAATGACAGTAGAGTAAAAATACATACACTTTTACAAGAAAAAGGGAATAAGAACAGAATATAGAAAAGTGATAAAAGAGAAATGAATGATGTTCACAAAGAAAATGAAACATGAGTTAGGAATATGGGAGACCATTAAAACTGGAATAACATTGAGTGAATAGACTAAATTTTAAACTAGCATATTAATAAATAAGGGTAATGTTCCCATTACGGATATTTAAATAATGAAATTAATAAGCAATGGTTGTAAAGATAAAATAATATGGATATTGGCCATTAGGTGAGTATACATTGGATAGGTTAACTGGTTAACTAAGGATTAGCAGCTGCTAGAGGCTGAGTCTAAATAGATTTTTGCTTATATATAGCGGGTGCAGTTGTTGATCATTTATTTTAGAATGCATGCTTTGGGAATTGAAAGGTCTGTGGACTGATCCCTGCCACTCACTCAATGATTATGGATATTGAGAGGTCCCACAAGGCCGATCCCTGCTATCCCCTTTCTAGATATTGGGAGGTTTATAGACTAATTCTTACTATCTACTACTTCAGTATTGGGTGGTTCTAAGGAACTGATCCCTGCTATCAGACAAAGGATGTGTATTGACGTTGAGGCCTAAAATGTGGGCCACTGTACTAGATGATATTTTTTCGATTCTTAAAGTAGGTAAGTATAGCTACCAAGGCCTAAAATAGGGGCAACTACAAAACATGATTCCTGATATATAGTGTTGAGATTTTTTCCCAAACTTCAAAGGTCTTAACTAAAATAACTGAAGAACTTAAATGGACTTAATAATATGAATGAAATGACTGGGGGCTTAAGCATAATAATTGGAACAACATGTGATAAAAATCAATATGAATGAAAGATAAGCTATAAGAAGATACCTAGTAAACACAGCTAATTATGGAATAAATCCTTAAGAATATATATAACTCACATAAGATAAGACAAATAATAGAAGCATATAGATATAGATAGGTCATAAAAGGGTGAGACCATCACACATAGCCCTTAAGAAGATTATATAACTAAAAAAAAGACATTAAATGCATTAAGTGTCAAAATGGTAAGGATGATAACAGAGTGGTTGACTTATAAATGATGAAATAAGCTATTAATCCATCTAAACCTGATAACAAGAGGTTGCAAACCAATATTTGATGAAAGCATACATATAAAATCTCAAGTACGATATAGGAATATAATTAGAACAAAGGACAAAAACATAAGTTAATGGTGGGTAAAATGTAATAAAATTAAAAAGAAAATTGTGATTAATTCCAAGATAGATTCTTAATGGGTGCTACTATAGTTAGTCATAGAGTTTATGTTTGAAAATAACATAGTTAATAGAGATAAAAAAGTGTTAGGGCAAGTCTACAAGTAATAACATGGATTTTAATTAATCTACTTTTGGATGCTTGATTGTGAATCAGAATGAGTTTATGATACAATACATGTTTGGTTAAATTCATTACTTAGTATATACTCAGTGTATCGGTTGTCTGATGCATTGGTAATACGTTTGACTGGCATTGTAAGGGTGAATAGTAGTGTAGTTAAAGATTGTCTAGGTAAGATGATATCCTTTTAAATTTATATGTTTTAGGGGATTGAGGCACTAATACATGTTAGTGTGGGTCATTAGGTAATATTATGCTTAGACAGCTAACTTGTGGACATATAATAGGATAGAAACACTTTATAGCTACAGTCAATAGCTTAGTTTGATGTCTAAATTTAGTACCAGGCACATGAATGCCATAAGCCTAAGAAGGGCATCACAGAACATTGGTTTTATTAATTAAAATTTTCACACTGAATAGGATAAACATTAGTAGAAGTTAAACAAAAGTGGCCTAAGGAAATCAAAGGTTGGGCGACCTTTGGGAAGTAACGTCTTTTGTTTATTTTCTTACAAAATAGGCAAGAGGTGTTATAGTGAATCCTTTGTTGATCACTACCTTACCTTCATATATTTCATGACATACCTAAACACCTTACCATGTATACTTTTTATAGCCTTTAGTATTAACTTATGTGAACTCAATACTTAACTAATTATGTCTAATTAAGCCTTAGACATGTTTGTCTTGATAATTTATCTTTATTCTAAGAATGCCTTTTGTGAATCCCATTCACTTTTGGCTTTTTACTTTGGCTAAATTTCTTGAATAAAAATTACTCATTAAAACTCTTAGATAAACTCCCCACCATAATATGAAGTGGTGAATCCTTTGTTGATCACTACCATATTTTCAATTATTTCATGACATACCTAAACACCTTGCTACATTTACTTCTTGTTCGAAGCAAAAGCATTAGAGTCAAAGTATGTCACTCCAATACTTAAGATAGTACTCTCAAGTTAAAGGATACTTGCACCACTAATATGATGAGATACTTTCACTGACATTGTAATGCGCTATGCAAATCCCATATTAGGAAAACACAGGAAAGATCTTAGGTATAGAAAGTAATCTAAAATCTAAAATCAAATAAAAATATGGAAAGGAGTGTGGTTCATAAGGCTAGGACTTAACTACTAGTAACAACTTTGGTTAACCATTTTAGGCTATAGTTGGGCCATTTGCAAGTTATTTTGGATAGTTTAGTTTATGCCATTACAATTAGTACCAGAGCCACTCAACATGTAACCTTAAGCAATGGTAGGGCAAACCTTAATAAGGACATTGAGTCCCATATGCAATGACCGTCTTGTTATATCTATGGATATCATATGTAGAAGAGCCACATTATGTGCCATATGTTAGATATATGCCCTAGAGGTTCCATAATAGGATTATATTCATATGTTTAAACCTCGTGTATTAATGTAGAAGGCATTTCTCTTCATGGTACTTTTATATTTTACTTATAATTGTTTGTAATGTCTTAAACCATGTTATAAAGTCCTTGGTATAAAATCACAGTGCAAAGGAAATCATGAAGTGTTCATGATGTGAGATTATTATTACATGCAAATGTGATATACCTAAATGTCTCTAACCATATTATTAATAAGATGGGACATTGTTAATACAGAGAAATCAACATATGTTATACTCTTAATTGGATCAGGCAATAGTTCCCATAAGCTATAAGCATAGAGATGCTTAGAGTTAACATGTGGATGTTTACTTCAGAAGTAAGTATATTGGAAACCCATCATGAGATTTTCACATAAACACTTATTCTATGTCAGTGAAACTATCTCATCATATTAGTGATGCAAGTATCCTTAGACTTAAGATCACTAATTATCTTAAACATAGAGTGACATAAGTTGACACTAAAGCTTTTACTTCAAACAAGAAGTATACATAGTGAGGTGTTTGGGTATGGCATGACATATTTGAAGATAGGGTAGTAATTAACAAAAGATTCACCACTGTAGATTATAATGTGGAGTTTATCACACAGTGTTGATGAGTAATCTTTTTTGAGGAATCCTTAGGCAAAGTAAGATGCCTTGTGTGAATTGTATTCATAAAGAGAATTATTGGAATAAAGTTAAATTATCATAACAATATGTTTAGGGCTTAATTAGACATACTTAGTTAAGCTTTGAGTTGACACAAGTTTATACTATAAATTAGATGGGATAAAAGGTGGTGAAAGGAGTTTATTACATTGTAATAGTATATGGAAAGGTTAAGTCAAATCACTTAACTTTCCAGTGCTTAGTAGTCATGATGTATGGCTAGATGACTCTCTTGAGTTGTACATGAGTAATATATCAATTGGTGGATTGATATTGATTCAATAAGATCGAATCTATAGAGTCCTAGTTGGACTAGGTCTCTAATTCACTGTGAACTGTAAAGTTGTTCTAGAAGCCCATAGGGTCACACACATAAAAGGGGTTTGAGAAAGATTTAATGAGATTGAATGTTTTAATGATATGATATATCTTTGGGAGATGAATTAAGAAGAAGAAATAACCAAATGGGTTTAGGGCCCATTTACAAATGAGAAGTCCAAAAAATTAGGGTTTTTTTGACTTAAGCCTTGTTGAGTCCAAATTTTATTTGTTCTTGAATCTAATTTTTTATAGGCTTTTAAAAGGATAAAATGCCTTATCAAAGTAATTATTAATCCAAAATAAGGCGTAAGAGTGCCATATAGGATTAATGAAAATGAGGTCAAAGTAGAATGTACAAAGAACAAAAAGTGGCCTAATTGGTAGGCCAATTTTGGTCCGACTTAGTATGATTTTAAGTGTCAAAAACTGACCTAAAAATGGTTTATTTAAAGTATAAATAACCCTTATAGTGATAGCCGCCATATACACATTTTCTATAGAAGAAATTGCGACATAGAATAATTAAAAACACAAAAATTTCTTTTTCTTCCTTCATCCAATTGAAAATCCTACTAGCACTTGGAATTTGAAGTTGCTTTCTTCTAAAAATTTCTTGTGTGGATTACCTTATAAGTGTTCCTAACTGAGGATCACTATGGTTTGTGATAACTTAGTGATAGGAGCAAAAGAAAAGGAAAGCTACATATTAGAATTATATATAGAATTTATGGTAAATTCTTATTTTGTGATTTCTTCTAATATAAATATTTTGGTTTTCAATTTTTCAATGTTCTAACCTTTGCTAAGGTTCTATAGATGTTTTATTCTTGCTATACATGAGTCCATAGAAATCAACACCATAAGCACTAGTACTATATGCTTATACAAAGTACTTGTCAATATCTCATCACATACATACATACACATATTTACATGTCGTAATTATCTAGAAATAGTTTCTCTATAACACTCACTGACCAATTTTTGGAGGAACAAGACAAGTGGTGCTACCTTTCACTAGGTCACCCATCCTGATATTACTCAAAGGCTTATTTATTTAACACTTATAGACAAGCATATTTTCCCTTTAGATGTTCCTTAAATCTTCATACTAACCCCCAAATATCAATTTAAAGATTATAATAACTCCATATTATCATTGCACAAGGCATTAGGCCTACATCATATCAAAATATGAATATTAATATTATTCAGTGTAAATTAACCATACATCATATAAATCCATCAACTATATGTTGATAGAAATATTCAGTGTTACAAAAATAAAACCCAACTCCACAGAAATTACATGGGTGCCTTCTAAAACCATAAAAAAAAACATGATTATACCCTCAAAATCAGTTTGCTACACTATAACAATTTATTGAGGCTGATCAACTACACTATTTACAACCTATGCATTGAAATGCCAATATGCTGAGTATAAAACTCAGTGGTGAATTTAATATAATAAAAGCATGTCATGTAGTAACATTGCATCATACAAGTCATGCATGCATCATGCAATATATTATGATAGTGTCATAATAATAATAATAATAAGAATAATAATTTATTTCTCTATCTTATTAATTTAATTATCAGTTTCATGCTATAGACTTTATTTTTATAAATTTTCCATTCACCATTTACTGTCACTATTTATTAGATTTGTTTTATCTTTTAAGCCAAACTAGAAAAGATGATACTTTAAAACACTGGATTACAAGGGAAATCTAGACTATGCAGTGGCCCATATTTTAGACACCAACGGTTACACCCACCTAGTGCCAATAGCCCAGAATTAGACTTCGACTGCTATACCACCATATTGTAGTGGTTTACTAGAAGACCTCGATAGCTACACCTACTCTACATAGTTTAATGGCCCACAACTAGACCTCAGCTACTACAATTGCATAGTACAGTGGCCTATCTCAAGACCTCGATGGCTACACCCACTTAGTGTAGTAGTCCTATATCAAAATCGATGTGGCTGCACCCACATAATTCTATGGCCAATATTATGACCTCGACGATGGCACCCACCATCATAATCATTAAAGCCATAGCCCTGATGGCATGAAGTCTTTAGTAGCTATTAATCCCTAGTTGACCAATCAACCAATCTAGTGGGTGTCTAACTATTGGGGCAACTATCTATTAATTATTTTTATTCATTTACTGTTCATTTATTTTATTTATTTTCATATTATTAAGACATAGTTATCAGTTAATTTCATATGTTCATTTTTACTAGACAATTATAAGTCATTTTCTTCACTAGACAGTTATAGTTCATTTATGCAGATGTTACTATTCATTTGGTCATTTCTTCTACTTTTCATTTGTACATTTGTCATTCTTCTCATAGCCTTATGCCATCATATATCATGCCATTACATCTCACATATTGTTACATTTCCATCACCATACTTCATCATTATTTTACCATAATTCTTTCATATCAAATAAATCTTATAAGTACTCAAATTTCATATACCTCATTATATGCCATATAATAAATTTACTTCAAACTTAGTATACATTTTTTCATTACCAATTTCTTATCATACATTACATACACTAATCTTTATCCTAATACCATACATAACCATAACCATACATCATGCCATAACCATAAAAATATTTTCTCATGCCATGTCCCATTTATGCTACACATATTATTACCATCATAATACATCATGAATAATGGCATTATACATCTTGTACACATATCAAGCACATATGCACATGCCATGACACACATTTTATTCACATGACCATATATATAGTATGTATGTTCCTATACTTTCACATCCAAACGACATCTATATCATCATTATCACATCCTATTTACATTATAGCATGTATATTACATCAAATCAAGCTCACACATACCTAAACCAAAACTTCCATACATATGTTCATACATGTACACAGACAAACACAAGTTGGCATGCATCTATTATATTAAATCCATATACCTATGTTATTTCTACACCTTTCTTCACTTTCCTAAGGCCTTGTTTGCCTTAGTTGTTCATAATCTCTCCTTGAACCTACATTATGGAATTCTAACTTTAAAAATTCATATAAAATCATTGGAAACATCAAATAGAAAACTATAAACATGGAAATTCTTCAAATTTCAAGGATTAATTAAACCTAAAATAAAAACTAAGAAATGAGCACTTACACTTAAAAATAGTACTATTCACCTCATACACAAATCCACTAAAAAGTGAGGTTTTTTTATGATTTTAAGGGTAGAAATTAAATCTAGAGGTCATGAAGGTTCATTTCCATATGAGGCTTATGAGATTTATTAGTGTTTAGAGGTAGGTTTGAAGCAAAAATGGAGGGGAGCTCTCTCTTGAAAAATGGCATCACTTCTAGTGCTTTCTAAATGTTGAAGATAACTTCCTCACACATATAAAATGGTGTACATGTGTGAGAGGCCATATATATTAGTGGTAGGTGTGTTAGATCATGATAGGTAATGAGCTAATAGCCCATAAAAATCATATTTCCACTTAAATTTTGGGAACTTTTAAAAATTATATTAACCATCTAGAAATAATCACTTTTTGTTTTAAAAATTCTCAATTAGGCCTATTTATAGCCTCGCAAAATTCCAACTACAAACTCAAATGGCAAGTGGGTGTACTATTCACTCGCTATAACAATAAATTTTAAGTAAAAGCTTAATGGGCATTACATTCTTCAAATCTAACATCTCTTTCCCAAAAACTCAAGCTTAATGGAATCATGAAAACCATAGTCTTTACAATCCAATAAACCAATAGACCAACAAAAATAATGAATGAATAAATCTAATAACTTTAACCAAATTGGCGTACATCAAGAATACCTAATATTCTTCAATAATAGAAAATAATTGTACTAAAAACTCTAATTTAAAGAAAATGCTGAATGAGAACTCCAATGATAGTTGTATACTTACCACTAGATAATGCTTTCTCCATCAATGCCATAGCTTATGTGTGGAAGAAACACCAACACATTATAGAATAAAAGCTTTATTTCATTCATTCAATCATGCATATAATAGTTTATTACAATAAAAACATACTCAACTCATAATATTCAATTATGTCTCACATGTTTATCAGAAGTATTTATTATTCATATATGGTAAAAACAAATAAACCATGCATTTTTCATCTTAAATCAGCATTTAGAAACTAAGTTGTAGTAATAACATTGTTGATTAGCAAATGAACACAGTCATTAAACATATATATATCATACTTATAATCATTTTATACCATTTATAGCATTTTATAACCTATTTACCATGAGACTATTCGAGATTGGATAATAGGTTTCATAGCACTCTAAAAAGTTAAACAATAAGACACTCTATAAGGCTAAATAGTAAGTAAGAATGTACGATGTAATCATGACCTAGTGACCATAAAACATAATAAATTAGTACCATGTAGGGCAATTAGTATATATGGTGCCATAAAGACCAATGGCCATACCAACAATAAATCAATACACTGTAGGGCTATTAGCATATATGATGTTGAACCCGACCTAATTGCCATACCCATAGTATTAGTGTAGTTGCTAAGACCTTTAGTATAACTTGCCAACTTATTGAAATGCTATTTAGTTAGTCTAAGCATACAAGGGCTTATAGTTAAGTTTGAATGTTCATTTATTTATACATCATAATGTCACATTTTAATTATCATAAGTTTAAAATTAATAATGCATATCAATTTTGGTAGTCAATAGTTCGTATTAAACTATTGTTCATATCAATTAACTATTAGGTAAGCATGATTCTCATAGAACACAATATATAGTCTATAGTTATATAATATGTTAAATCTTACCATTAAGACCATGCATAGGGTCATAAACATACTCTCCAAGTAATAACACTTTATTCATATAATGATAATATGTAGAAGCATTTTATAAGGTCATACGAGTATAATGTGCATTCTTTAATTCCATTTACATAAGTTCTCATGAAAGTAAATGAACTTTGACCACATTATAATTATCAATTATCTTATAATATCATACTTAAAATTATGCCAAATAATACCTAAATAGTAGCCAAAATATTGGCCAAACAATGTCACTTCAAAGGTAGATCAAAGGTATCAACATTTATAAGCAATTTGCATTTAAAAACACATATTTAGCCTTGCTAGAGGGGCTCATGGCCATGTGCCATAGAGCCTCACATGTGACACCCTTTATCTATTCCAATCATTAGACTTGAATAAGAATCAACACCCAAACTGATATTTAAACTTACCCAAACTGATATTTAAACTTACTTTATTGAAAAACATGTATAAATTAAAATTTTATTTTGAAAAAAATGATTATATATGCACTTTTGAAAACATGACTTGACAAAAATCCACTTGAGAGTTTTAAAATAGTTTTGGGAATTGTCGTGATGAAAATATAGTAATATAATTGATGTACTTAAACACTATCCTAAAATGAATAATACCTACAAGTTTATGAACACTTCTATAACTCATTAAAACAACTTTCCAACCATCTAGATCCTTCTAATCTGCCTAAACATCTCAACTCAACATTCCCCACAAACATGCATTTCAAAAGCATAAGCATAACAAAGTTCTGGATTAGATGTACATTACTAAAGTAAAGTTATTCAATTAATATATTAGACCCAAATCCCCTTTGTACAACATATAAGTGCACTACTTTTATGACAACCAATAATTTACCCAAATAAAATCATAATACCCCAAAAAAGAGCTATATCTTGATCTACACGGCTACTTGAGGCTTTAACTTTTATTTGTATTCTTTAACCTATGCACCATAAAAACAACGATGTGCTAAGTATAAAGTTTAGTGGTGTATTGAATATAGCATACATCTATATATATTCAAGCATTCATTTATGATAAGTAACATATTTCACTCTTAGCAAGGATATATTTATCATGTCATGCAATTAAATCAATAGAGGATTACATTCATGTCATTACTCACTAATATGTCATTCACACTTATATGTTGATAACAAGCATACAAAATAAGATCTCATTATTAGGTATGTTATTATATCTAACATTACATTATAATTTGATATTTCTAATTTGCCCATATATAAGAGGCATTCACCTATAAACAGATAATAAGAATTGATAACCATAGAGGTCTTTTACAGTGACCATGAAGGTCTTAAAAAATGACCCATATGTCTCAACTCAAATGATAGCCCAAATGCAAATACAATAGTACATCGATCTCAACACATTAACTTGTAGGCCAGTAGCATAGAAGTGCCTAATATATTAACCCGTCGATTAGTAAAACCAATGTGTCAAACACATTAACCCATAAGTTAATGGTATCAAAGTGCCCTATGCAGTTCCTAATCTCTCTAGTTGACATGTCAACCTAACTATGCTAGGTTGTCTTACATGTACAAGCCATCACCTTTTACACTTTGTTTCACCTTTTTAATGTTGCTGAAATAAGTTTTATTAGATATTCGGTTAACAAATGACCTTAGGAAAAATTAAGTTTTTTTTATCACTTACTAATATAATGGTAAACATGCATATCGCATTGACATCTAGATTACTACATCATTTATAACATACATACCATGCCTTATAATCTTAAACGTAGGCCATATGTGCTATTTCATGCATCAATCTATATTTTTAACATATTATGCCAAAGTGGTTCATAAACCAACATAATCATTCATGAAACATAAGTAGGCCATTCAATTGTATAGGGGCCATAAAGCATCACTTTGGTTAATTGTGATCAAAATTACAAGTTATATAATCATTTATATAGTTTAGATCATTTCATAATCATACTTTAATCTTGGCCTTCAATAGTGGCCATAACATCATGTCATGGCATACATACCAAAATCTTTGTATGATGTCAACTTTAGGTTAATTATAAGCATCATACTTATTCATCATTTACATCATACTCAAGCTAATGCAAAATATTACTATTTAAACAACACTAAAGCTTACTTGAAGACATATAAATTTTGGTCAACCTAGCTAAATCAAACTATTCATTCAAATATGCCTCTAACCTTTAATACATAACCATATCATGTCTTAATTATGTTCAACATAAAATATGCTTATCTTTACATGTCATGGACTAACATAAAAATCACACTAAACCTAAGGCATCACATGTCCAAAATCAATTACACACAAACAATCAATTAATTTGTATCTTTAACATGTAATTAGCCTATTTCATGCAATACTACACCAATAATATCAATTCATCAACCCTATCTCCACTTTAGAAGTTTCAACCTTTACCACCATATAACACTTCCTTATCTCATTTCCATCTTTAGAAAAATATCAAACCCAAGAAAATCTCATTGTATAAAAAATTTATTACTATTCACTTAAAACCCTTACCTTTAATTTCTTCAAATCAAAGCTTGTTTTCTTGACTTTTCCCCATAATCTTATCTTAAATTAAAAGAATTGATGTTTAAAAGTGATTTAGGGAGTTAATTTTAGTGAGGAATTGAAAAAGAAAGGGAGAGGAAAGGTGGAGTAGCTATTGGCTCCATGGGGTGGGTGGAAGAAAATGTCCTATTCGAGGCTTTACCAAGAGGGCATTTTTTACCTCATTTATAGGTCAAACTAATGCTATAGTCAAAATCCTTTCTCCTGTCATCCAAGAGCCTAAAATAATCCTCCCTTTTTTATTTGTTTTAAATTATTTTTTTGACATTTTAATCCCTAATTAACACTTCTAAAAATCACTTAAAGCCTCTTGAATAATGTCTTAAAAGCCTTAAGAAAACCTTGATCAAAAAAGCAAAAAACTAATTAAATTAATACTTTTTAACTTTATTTAATTTTTAAAAAATACTTCTCGATGTTTGAAAATTCCAAATCTAATGTCGATGGAGTATATGGAATATTTAACTATTAGGTTGTATTGATTCTAAAATTTTTTAAGCAAAAACCAAATATTTTATGGCTGAGCTAAAACTAGGTCACTATTCACTTGACACTGCCGTAAAATCTTTACTGTCATTTTTAGCCATCTAAATGACTTTGTTTTCAGTTTAATTATACCAAAAATTACATTATGATTAATACTTCCATTCGATCACATTATTGTGATTGAGCCTTGAGAAACCCTATTCATGTCCTAGGAAGTACTATTTGTAATACTAGGATTTTCAGGCATTACATTTCTTCCCCTCATGAAAAGAATTTTGTTCACAAAATTACATGGATTAATCATATATGGGCATTTCTCCTTCATCTAACTTTCACTTTCCAGGTCACTTCTTCCATGTTTTGATATCTCTACAACACTTTTTCTAATGGCACTATCTTATTTTGTAGCACCTTAAACTCTCGAGCTAAAATCTTCACTGGTTCCTTTTTAAAAGACAAATCTAATTATTTCTCAACTTCCTCTACTTTTAGAATATGAGAGGGATCTAACTTGTACCTCTTTAACATGGACACATGGAATATATCATGGATCAATTGTAGTTTTAGAGGTAATGCTAGCCTATAAGCCACTGCTCCCACAATCTTTATTATCTCATATAGGCTAAAAAACCTTAGACTTAACTTACCTTCCTTACCAAATCTTATAACTTTCTTCCCTAAAGATGCCTTAAGAAAAACCTTATCTCTAACTACATATTTTTTATCCTTTTACTTTAAATCAACATACAACTTTTGTCTATCTAATACATCCTTCAATCTATCTCAAATGATCTTAACATTCTCTTTAGTATCTTTAATCAAATTAGGTCCCATCAACTTATGCTCACTTAACTCACTCTAATAAAGAGATATTTTGCACTTCCTCCTATATAAAGCATCATATGGTGCCATGCTAAAACTTGTTTAATAACTATTATTATAAGCAAACTCCATTAAGGAAAGAAAGTGATCCCAACTTCCTTTGAACTCTATGGCATAGCTTTTCAACTTGTCTTCTAACACCTAGTAAACATGTTTTTTCATCATAAGCATATAATCAACTTGGTATCAAAGTCACTGAAGTACTAAATTTATCTAATTGACCCTCTCAAATTAAACATATGTCTATGGATGGAAAATTGTAGTAAAATTGAGTTAAGTGCCAAAGGCATTGTGAAAATTTTTTTAAAACCTTAGTATAAGCCTCAGGTCTCAATTTGATATCATAGTAGAAGACACTACATGTAATCTTACTTGTAATGCTTATGTTTTAAGGTTCTATGAATAGTGCCACAGGGTTCGAGAAGTGCATCTGGGTGCCAAGCCACTTGCACATGGATCGAGGTGTTAGCACTAGTTATGAAACTTTAATGGGCCATAATTTGATGAAAAGAGTAAAATTTAAAATTTTAATAGAACTAACAATTCATTTTGGACTGAAAGCTACACCTCGAAGTAATAAAAATTTTATGAGCTAGGATTAACTCATGAGGTGCCTAGATAGACCCAAAAATAGTGGACTTTGAAGCTAAAAAAATTACACTGAGTGTAATGGTGAAAGAACTTTTAGAATCAAAGGTCACCTGTAAATTCTCATAATTTTTAAGGTTGGCATGCAATTCAAGGAAATCTAAAAAGTATACTATTAATGGAATTATGCCACAAAA
>CANXYI010149461.1:0-13900 GCA_948208565.1 Hura crepitans
GTCAAACAACTTTAGGTGTGATCAAAATTCTTTTCAAAACTCAGTCAAACCTTGTCAGTCAAACAACCTTAGGTGTGATCCAAATTCTTCTCAAAATTCAATCAAACCTTATTGGTCAAATAACCTTTGGTGTGATTAAAATATCTTTCAGCCAATCAGACCTCATCGGTCAGATAACCTTAGGTACTTATATTCGAAAGGAAAACACAAGCTCTAGAAAATAACTCAAAGGTAGTCATTCATAGTTGATACCCTCAAGTAAGTATACTTTTAGGTAAATACTTCTAACTCATGTACTTTGGTATATATTGTTGTTTTGGCATTTCACAGTACACACCAAAGTGGGGGCAACAATAGACACCTCACTTTTTTGGCCTGTAATAATCACTAGAGATAGGCTCTTAACTAATGGCATAAGCCCCTTAAAAAGCAAGTCTGCATAAACCTATTTTAAATAAGGCTTATAGGGACATATTATACTTAGGTTCGTACTAACCCAATCAGCTCTACCAAGCCTAAAGCCTCTGGTCTGCTCGGATAAGTCTAAGTTCATATCCATACGGACTAATTCAAACCTAGCCCAAAACTTAGCCTAAATCCTATAGACTAGTGGGAAAGCATACAACCTAAGTCTACATGGACTTGTTGATGTAAAATCTTCTAGAAGCAGAATCTTCCTATTTGGACTACAATTCCTAATCTTATTAGGATTCTGCTTCTTTTAGATGGGAAACTCTTAAACTTAAGCCTATAAATACCTTTTTTGTGTATGAAAAAGGGAGTAAGCTGAGAATCAAATTCACAGTAGCTAATAAACCCATCTATGAGTCCAAAAGAGGACTCCAACCACAATACAATCTACTAGTCTTATTAGCCTCACTAAAAATAATTCTTTCTATTCTCCTACACTTTTATGCTATTGCTTGAAGAGTTTATTGACAAGGTAACATCTAAGGTGTCTTTTGTATATATTGATAGTGTTTTCATAGACCTATGATCTCTAAAGATTGATCACAAGTGAGGTGATTTTATATAATCCCCATTATAATCATTAGAGTAGGTCATGATTTTAAGTTGTTTTATAATACATAATTAACTGCCATTACATTATATTCATACTATTATCTTTGTCTTAATTACATGGATTTATTTGTAAGCATATTGATGTCCATACGGACTTACTTTCTTGATATGTGTAATGAAATGTAGTCCACATGGACTTATGACTAGTAATAGTGTCATATATGTCTTATATATCATGCTTTAATATATCTTATTTATCATTTTAACATGTTGTATAATTATCTCAATCTCTAAAATACATGTTGTTAATATATCAAAATCATTGTATAGTCTGCACAAACTCTTTCTCATAAGGAATGTAGTCTGTAGGGATAATCTTGTTTAATTTTTGTATATTCTGTCTTTAAGTTTGCACGGACTCCCTTTTATAAGGAACGTAGTCCACAAGGACATCTACTTTCGATTTCAATTTCACATGTATTTTGTTGTCTTCTTTATGATTAAATATGAGTCCTTTATTTGGTATCATTAAACCTATTTTTGAAGTTATATGCAAGAAATCTTTCTCGTTAGAGTATAGGTCCGGACGGATATAATATCCCTTATAAGTAATAGTATGCATGAACACTAACCAAAGCTACATAAAGTCTGTATAGACTAATCAATGTATAGACGGGACCATCTAAGTGCTTTATTTTATTTTTTTTAGTTTTGTACTTATTGATCTTCTTATTTATTTTGGGTTTTAATAATTAGTTAAACAACTTGTTTTACACGTCAATTACCTAACTTTCACATTAAATGATTTTCTACATAATTAATCGATGTTTTCATAATAAAATGGATTTGAGTTTTCCTAATCAAAAGTTATATTAAAAATGTATTTTAAAAAGACCAATCTTCTAAAGATTAGAGTTGGCAATTACCACCAATTCCTATGGAATTATGGGTAATTGTTAGGTCACACCACTACTAATCAATGACCTGATTTCTAGATGTATAAATGTATTAATATGTTTATTGTATGCTTTAAATACTATAATTTACTTCTTATACATACGAAGGTTATATATGCATGCTTGCGTGATACAGGACTGATAAATGTTACAATATAAAATGGAAGGCATATTATTAGGCATAAATAAGATCTAAATTCTGAACCTTTTTGGTATTGAAGATCAGAGGTCTTAGTGTAGAGGCTAAGTGGCGACTCCAAAACCATTCTCATCCTCGGTAAAATATATAATCTTTATAATAAGTAGCTCCAGCATTTTTTAACTCAAAAGGCATAACTTTATAGCAGAAGGTTCCCTATTTAGTGATAAAGGTAGTTTTTAACTTGTCTACTATTATGTTTAGAATATAATTGTAACTAGCAATCCATTAATAAGGCTATAAATTTTACACATCATTGCTTTGTTGACCAAGACATCTATATGTGGTAATAGAAAATCATCTTTTGAGTAAGCCTTGTTCAGATCCTTATAATCTATACACATCTTAACCCTGCCATCTTTATTGATGATAGGTACCACATTAGCTAACTAGGTCAGATATTATACTTCCTCTAAGAACTTGGCTTCAATTTATTTGTGTACCTCTTCTTTTATTTTCTCTACCCATTTTAGCCTCATTCTCCTCAACTTCTATTTCACCAACTTTGCTTCTGGGTATGTGTAAAT
Source organism: Hura crepitans (assembly GCA_948208565.1). Lineage (NCBI taxonomy): Eukaryota > Viridiplantae > Streptophyta > Magnoliopsida > Malpighiales > Euphorbiaceae > Hura > Hura crepitans. Next base: position 2,706 of record CANXYI010149461.1, read on the forward strand.
GGCATGTTTAGCAATCTTCTATCCACCTCAGGCATACCTTCATAGGTTAAGGCAAAGACCTTTTTATTTTTTTCAATATACTCTCGAATTTTATCCTTTCCTTAGGAATTATATCATATGCAATTAAAATTTCTTTAGGGTTTTCATTGGTACCGAGATTAAATGAGGTAGTATTAATTGAATTAATGTCAAACATGTCATGTGTGTCATGATTATCATTATGCATGATGCAATTAGATGAGACATCATAAAAATAAATAAAATCATTCATCTTATTAACAAAAGAATTAGAAACATTGTCATTAAAAAGTTCAGATACATATAAAATTTTACAAAAATATTTTAAAGAGTCATCTTCTTCCATCTTCTTTTTCCCCTTGTCTTGAAGCATAGCAGTGGTTAAATTTCTTCCTTGGGCTTAATCTCTAAGTTTGCTAGATTAGTCATAACCTCTTCATCCCAAAAATTTGAGGTGGCCTTGACTTCACATACAGCCAAATCAAACACATCATTAAAGATCTCAACACTCAAGCATAACTTTCCCTGTTATGACAGTAAGCTCTAACTTTCCATGGTAACTAACATTCCCTTTAGCCTGAACAAAACTCTTTTCTAATGGCAAGATACCCTTTCTCATCTTATTTGGTTTTAAAGTTGCTCTGTGTACCCTGACCCCCTTCGATCCTTCTATCCTTTTAATTGTATGGCTAAAATCAATCCATCTAAATCATGTCCTAAACTAGTACATGGTAAATAGTTCATCTTTTTAATACTATTTACCACTTGGGATCATCCTTTTCCTCTTTTGAAAAGATCCTAGCTATATGAAAACTATTAAAGGGCTGGTTAGCTATCTTGAGCATTAAAACCTGATTCTCCCTTACAGCCCATATAGTCATGATCTCACTATCATGGGGGATCTTTATCATTTAATATAGTATTGATGAAACCCCTTTTAACTTATGGAACCACAACCTTCCCAAAAGCAAAGAGAAATTTATAGGGATATCAAGCATTGTAAACTCTACATCATCTATAATTATCCTCATTTTGACCTTGACTTTGAAAGTCCCATACCCTTGCCTCTTACTATTGTCATAGGCCATAATGATGAGCTTGTTAAGAGATTATCGAATCTTCAATCCCATATGTAGTTACTACTTTAAGTGGGCACACATTGATTGATAACCCATTATCAACCACTATACTTCTCATTAACTTTTGCTTTTATGTATAAAGAACGATTGTGATGACGTCTTTCTGGCAGTATATCTGCACTTGAAAAGCTAACCACTACCTTTTCTTCCCTTTTTACCATTATCACTAGTTCAAATAGTGATATGGTAGTTGAAACCATGGCAACACATAAGGTTTCCATTACCTTTTTTGATGTGAGGGGGATTGTCATAGTATATCCCATATTGAAATCTGTGTTGGAGTTTTCTTTAATTACTTCATTACTGCATCATCATTTTTTCTATAATCGTTGGAATTGGCTCTTTTTTACTTTCAGCACTACCCAACTGCGTCAAGTTATTGCATTAGCTTTTACTTCTTTAACTAGCTTCTACTTTAAATTTAAATCAACCTATAAGTTTTAAACGTATTCCTCTAGCTCAATTTCACTATCGGTAGCCCATATGTTTATTAGGCAAATTAAACTCTAACTTGATTTTGACTTTTCTCAATTGCTAAATAGTCATTTTCTTATAAGTCACATAGCACATACCATTTAGGCAATCTCAAATTCACTATGTTAATGAGTGGAGGAAAATTGGAATGGGCACCCTGGCTCTTCTATCTATTCTTTAGTTTGGGGATTTATCTTGAGTCAATCAAATCCTGAATTATGTTGCTTAAAGTACAGCAGTTATCTATGTCATGACTGTATGCTAATGATATTGACAATATAGGTCCGATTTGTGATAAGGTTGGCCTTTATTTCTAGTAGGTCTGGAAGGAAAGGGTTGAAGTTTCCCTTCTTTTTAGAACCATTTTAGGCACCAAGACAATAGTTTAACCAAATTCAAATAATGCCTTGTCACAGCAGATACTTCAGTAGTTTTACCATTCCAACTATAACTAGCTCCCCCTATGCCCTATTATTTAGATTCCTTCTATTGTTGAACTGCTCTTCTTCCATATCAATGGCAATATCCTTAAGTGATTCCCAATACTTAAACCCTTTAGCCTTTAACCCATCCTTTAAGTATGGACTTGCATTCTTGATGAACATGCAGATCTAATCTGACATTTCTAGCTTTCTTCTCATTTCTAGAACTCTAGACCTCTATCTTGTCAAATACTCAATGAAGGTCTGTTTAGACTTCTGTTTAAGTAGTTTAAAGTCTTTCATCATGATCTCTATATAGGTACTAAAGTCGTACTGGTTGATAAAAGCTTTAGTAATCTTCCCTCAATATTTTTTAACCTTCTTCTCTAACCTATAATACTAGTCAATTGCTCTTCCTTATATTAACCTAGGCCCTAAAATTAGTTGTCCCATTAAACTTGGGTAGCTCGAGCATTTTAAATTTAGAGGGTAGTAACTGCTCATATTCCAAAGTGAGTTTATGTAGGTCTAATCTTTTTCCCATGGTGATAAGTCTGGCTATTGCCTCTATCTTTTTTTTACTTTCTTCAAAGCAGTATCTTTGACTTTTTGAGGTATGCCCTTCTTCCTTGCTTTATCATCAAATTATTTACAAAAATCAAATTTTAGGTTGAAGTATTCAATTTTTCTATCCTTTTCACTTGAACCTAAATCCTCTTTCTTTGTGCTAATTCCCTCAAAAACAATAATAGTTTTTTCTAGTAGTGTCGCTACTATTACCTCAACAGCTGGTGGCAAGCCAAAAGTAGAAACAACCCTAGAAATTGCCTTTGAGATCATAGACATCATTCTTCTTTTGAATTTTTAAAATTTTTAATCTATTCTAGCTTCAAAATACTAATTAGAAGAGCTATCTTCTCTTTGCCCTATCATATAATTATGAGTGGTTAGGATGAGTTCTCATCAAGTTCTTCTTTTATTTGGTCTATGTGTCCAAGTGGCTCGAGGATCTATGATAGCTATAAAACAAATGGTTAGAATTGATGAATAAAATGCAAAAATGCATGTTAATGTATGTAACAAACACAAGCAAAAGCCTTCCACCCTTATCACTTCTAACACATGAGGTTAATTTGTTCATTCCTAAGAGGGTTTACCTATGGGATATCAAGGGCCCTAATAGATTTGAATAATAAATAATTGATAGCTAAACATTATTTCTCTTATATTTAAAAGAACAAATGCAATATATTTAGCCTATATATATTAGATATGTTCAGTCAAACCAAAATACAATGTATAGCCCATTCTAGTTAAAAAAAAGCCCAATAGGTTCGACAACATTTAGGGATGACTAAGCCATATTTCACATATATTGGCCCATATAGCACATAATGTAATATTAACCAAAAAACCCAAAGAGAGTTATTATTAGTCTTTAAATGGGTTTACGATTAAGTCACATAAGTTATGGTCATCCAAGCACAGTCCCTCCAAAATAGGTCTATCTCATCATGAGCATACAATCAATTAGTTCACCATTTAATATACCTTATATGTATGAGCCTTAGATTTGATTCCACCTCTAACAATCTCTCAAATTGAATGAAAATGGGTTCATGCTTCAAAATGACATCAAGGTGAAAAGGGACGCCTAACTTATTCTAAGGCTATACATGTAATACAATTTCAAAAAAAGATAATATTATAAATTTAAATCACAAAATTCCATATTAATTTGAGGTACTTTTAGAATATGGTCTCATAGTCTCCCCAATGAAATCGCCACTATTCATATCCCTTTCTTTCTAAGGCCGATCAAACCGAAACAACCAAAGACTCAACCTAAATCTCATCTCTTGAGTCTTAAAAGATGAGAAGGAAATTAAAGGAATCTTAAGTTATTCCTATTGGATTAGCTTAGAAAGAACAAGTTGGGCACCACAAGATAGGATTCGTCACCCAATCGAAGTTAGGAAATATCTTGTAGGGCTAAATCCAAAATGGTTCGAAACCCTACTCTTATTTATACTTCAAGTTAATATGGAATTTCATATTAACTTTATAATTTTATCCTTTTTCTCAAGTAGATTCTAGAATTGAAATAAAGCAATCCAAACACATAAAGAAATAATGAAACATTCATATTTACAAAAGGCATAAATAAAATTGAAGGAAAACATACATGAAATCTGGTAATTAATTTTCTTTAAGAACTTTGGTTCTCATATGCCCATTTATGAAAATAGATTTTATTCTTGCGACTTTTATTAAAGAAAAATGAAAACCCTTTATTAGGAAAACACCAATTAATTAGGTATAAAATAATTTAGTTATTTTTTATAACGTGTAAAAATTGTATTCTATCTATTACAACATTTATGGAAAATATAGGAAAATAATGCAAATAAAAAAATTAAATTACATGGCAATTACCTAAAATACATTTTAATTGAAAAGGAAATAAGAATTACAAGGAAATTACTTTAAATACATTCTAACCTAATAGGAAATAAAATAACATGAAAATCACCTAAAATACATTCTAACTAAATGAAGAAATAATGAATGAATGAATAAATAAATAAAATAAAGAGAGCAAAAAAATAAGAAATAAAAATAAATGGGGTAATAAAGAGTTACTTCACCAATTTGTTTGATAAAATGGCAGAAAGATAGGTCAATTCAAAAGATCAAACAACTCGCACAATAACAACAAAAAATGATATTAGTATGAATAATGGAATAAAAAGATGAACAAAAAATAAAAAGAATGTAAAATTAATTAAATAAAAAAACAACTAACTAGTAGATGGATAAGAAAAAATAAAATATGCTTACTACACCTAACTAGTAAATAGGTAACAAATAAAATAAATAAAAAGGACACCACGCCTAATTGGTAGATGGATGAAAAAGAAAAAGAAAGGAAAATAAAGAAGATAAAGAAAACTTGGTCGACCCATCATGTATAGTTACCTTTATGAATGATCTTCGATTAACTTAAGAGAAAAAGGACCATGAATTTTTGTAAAACCCTCTAAAAATTCGAAAAATAGTGTTTGAAAAGTGTTTTTTGCCTTTTTAGGTGTGTACTCATAAAGAAAAGCTTACCCTTTCAACTGGCATGGAGTTTAAGTAATATACACAAAATTCAAGGCTAAAAATGGCCATTTTAGCCATAAGTTAAATGGCCATTTGGCAAAAACAATCATTTTCTCCATTAAAATAGCCATTTTTTATGGACCATTTAAGAGTCCGCCCAAAACACTGATATGCAAAATGACATTATTTTAGGAGCCAAAAATGGCTATTTCAACAAAATGAAAATGATGCCATTTTGGGTTAAGCCAAATGGCCATTTTGGGTGCCAAATAATGTTGTTTTGTCCCAAAACAACAAAAATTAAAATAGTTATTTTTAATTGATTTTTCAAAAATTTTATTTTACTCCATACCACTAGGGGTTTCACCCTTCGAACCCCCCTTGGCATTTATGGTGGCATAAGGGCTTTGGTCAATCATACCGCGAGCTTGTTGGGTCGGGTTAGAGTCCATAACCAAAAGTTAACTATTTTTCTCGAGCCTTTATGAAAAAGAGGTGAATTTGGCAACAATATTCTTATTTATCAGAATTTTTTTATCTTTATTCATCATTAGGCAATTTGAATACAAAAACCCTAAAACCCAGTGTCTACAATAGGGCTTACCTATATTTAGGGTTAGAAACCCTAAACTATCAAACCCTAAAATCACCTCCTTCTCGCTTGTTTGACACCAAATTGAAGCTCTCAAAGTGATGAGAGTGAAAAATATTAAAGAAATGAAGAAAATAGGGAGAAGAATGAGAGAGAAAGTGGCGTTAAGTTTTATAGTGGGAGAAGAAGATGACTTCTTTGATTTCTGACACAAAAAGCATGTGAAACCACTATATATATTAAGTCCTTCAATGGCCCAGATTTCACTACATGGCAATCCAATGATTGAGAATTTTTCTCTTTAGTTTTAATGCTTTAAAAATTTACTTTTAAGTTTTAAGGCCTCTAAAAATTATTTTTTATGCATCAAAAATTCAAGAATTTCCCAATTTAACAACCCCTAAAATATCATGCCTAAAAACCAATAAGAACTCATTTAATCAATCAATCATATTTTTGTTTAATTTACATAAATTACTTATTGATGTTAGAAAATTTTAATTTTAGTACCATTAGCTTATTTAGAATTTTTAACCTTGAAGTCATGTTATTTTTGAGTCATTTTGAGCACACGCCGAATATTTTATTATTCAGCTTTAAATAGGTCATTATTCATAGAACATTACCGTGAAATTTTAATTGCATCTTTAATCACTTTAATGACTTTATTTTTATTTCAACTTTCTCTCCATATTATTTTATGATTAATACTTCCTCTTAATCCTCTTAGTTGACCCAATTCCCAAGAAATACTATTCATATCCCGAGAAGTACTATTCATAAAATTGAGATTTTTGGGTATTACATTTTGCCTTGATAGATCTGTGTTCCACACATTCATATATCTGCACTGTATGAGCACAAGATTAGGGTTTACAATCTAAGATGTTAGATATAAAGATTCTTGTTACCAACCCAATAGGGCAGCATGTCTTAGTGAACAAAGTCTATAAGGAGTGTCCTTTATTTGAACAAAGGCAACCGATCTCATTGAGTTACCTTTCATTGAGTTCTGCCTGATCTTTGGCATGGATTGGTTACCCAAGTGTCATTCAGTGGTAGATTGTAAAAAGAAGCAGATCTCTCTAAAGACAAAAGATAAATCAGAGGTTACAATTGTAAGTGAGAGGTTAAACTTTATGTCCAATGTGATATCAATAGTTATATCCAAAGGGATGATAAGAAAAATATGCCAAGCTTATTTAACCCATGTGTATAACACTAGAAGAGATTAACCAAATACAAAAAATGTTAGTTGTGTAGATATTTTGTCTATTTTTGGAATAATTTGTGGTAGTGTTTGTTGATGACATCCTAGTTTATTCAAAGAATACAAAAGAGCATGAGTAGCATCTAAGGCTAATTTTGTAGATGCTAAGAAATGAGAAGCTTTATGGCAATCTTAGTAAGCATGAGTTTTGGTTGGATAAGATATCCTTGGGGCACATAGCTTTAACAAATGGTATTCATGTCAATCATAAAAAAATTAAGGCTATTAAGGAATGGAAGCCACCTAGGAACACTAGTGAAATCAGGAGTTTCTTGGGTTTAACAAGCTATTAAAATCAATTTGTTAGAGAAATTTCGATAATTGTAGCACCAATGACTTGCCTATTATAGAATAATGTTAAGTTTGTTTGGGATGACTAGTGCCAAGTGGAACACCGCATGCCCATTCCTAAAGGAAACAAACAAAGAGAACCACTTCCCGTAGGTCACCCATCTTTATATTTCTCTAGGGTTCACTCGTTTAATACTTATGTCACTTTATCTAACTTTAACTTGTCTTCCCCATCTAGTGTTTATTATGGTACAACTAAATCTCAACTCCTAGACCCTTCTGATCCCCTAAAAACATCAGCAACATCACACACACAGCAAATCACAGGGTCTCAAATCCACAGATACCTAATAGCTAAACATGCATATATAAATATATCTATCAAGTTAAATTTGTACAAACACACAGTTAATTGTTGAAGAGTTCACAAGGTATATACATTAGCCATTTCTAACTCTCATATTTACATGAGTGCATTACTATGATATAACAAAAAGAGTACAAAAGTATACCAAGAAGGAGACTCAACAATAGCTATACTATACTAATGAAGTTGGACTGTAACCTTTATCTACGACCTGTGCATCGAAACACTGACACACTAAGCATACACTCACTGGTGGAATTGACACAATAAAGGTATGTTATGCACACACATGTGAGATCATATATATACACATGTGTAACTGTTATTATCATGCGTATGCAATTTTATCATACCAATTATCAGTTATTTGCTTCAACTTATGGTGCCTTGTTGTGCAAGTAGCTACTTATATCCTATTAAACAATTTGGTTATTTAAGTACATGCAGTATCTCAAGTTCTATCATTCATATTCAATTAAGATCATCATTCTTAAATTAATGGTATTTAGGCCCATAACAGACAGATTACACTTTAAGACACTAGATAGTGAGATCTATCCTATACAGTGGCTCACATTTTAGGCCTCGGTAGCTGCACTTACCTAGTTTGATAATAGGGATCAGTCCATAGACCTCCCAATACTAGACTGGAAAATAGTAGGGATCAATTTGTAGACCTCCTAATATCTACAAGTGGGATAGCAGGGATCAGCCCTATGGGACCTCCTAATACCCCAAATCACATCTTTAAAGCAACATAAGTGGATAGTAGGGATCAGCCTCGTGAGACCTCCCAATATCCATAGACAACCAATAGGTAGTAGGGATTAGTCCAAGTGCACCTCCCAATGCCTGAGTGTGTAGGGTTTAACCTCAGAACCTCTATGGCTATACCCACCATCACCTCAAACAACAGTGGCCCTAGAAGGACCAACCTGCCTAGCAACTGCTAATTCCCTAGTTGATCGGTCAACCCATCCAATGGGTGTCTAACTGATGGGCTAATGCACTATTTATGGTTCACTTATATCATTACTAATCATCTTCCATTCTATTTTATGTCATTAATGACATTGATCTCCATTCCACATGCAATTCCACACAACTTTCCATTTTAGGTCTTTTGTCACAAAGTTCTATTCATTTGGTCAATTTTGCGTAATCCACTATTCATTTAGTCATTTTCTAACATTGTGCCATTTATGACATTAAACATGCCAATCTAAAATCCATCATTCTTGTATCTATTTCCTCTCATAATCTTTCTTGAATCATATATCATACTCAAGCCATAATTTACACACATATAGTTACCATTTTACTTGTCATTACTTATGTACATTTTACAAATCCATTTAGGTCATTATTTGCCAAACTAACATGTCATACATTTGTTGTTGTTATTCACATTCCTAACATCATTTATACTTGTCATTTGCATGTAAATACTAAACCTAACATGCCATATGCATAAACATACATAGCATACATACATGCTCACATATTTTGGCCATACACCACACACCCATCTATACTTAGTTTCTTTCCTCCAAATCATGCATACCATGTTACTTTTACATCCTTAGCACAATTATATCATTCAATTCCGTGAATTTCATGCCTAAACCTAAGATATATCAATTTCATACACATACACATACACACACACACACATTCACGCATAATTATGTGCCATACTTAAATTAAATCAATTCCACATACTTAGGGTGTGAAAACACCCTTTTTCCTACCACTTGGATGCCTAGAATGGCGCTCTCCTTCAATATTTTCCTTTGGCCTCTAAAAATTGACACTATTCACCTTAAGTGAATTTCTATCTTTTCAAGCTAGATATGGAAGAAATTCCACTTGATTTAGCTTTTAGGGATCATAAAGGGCCAAAAAAAGATATAATTTTTGTGAATTTTGGTGATTGGAAGAGAGAGAAATTGAAGAAAAATAAGGGAGAGAGAAACTAGGGATGGCATCAGCTTTTTTAGGAAATTTAGGGTGGAAGATGATAGGTTCTCACATGTGACACTCTCACATGTGTGGGCCTATTTATATGGGCGGGTGGATGGCTCAAATCGCGACACATGGCAATCCAACAATTCATTTTCTCTTGATTTTCTTTTATACTTCAAAAATTTCTCTAGACCTCTAAAAATACTCATTTTAGTTTTAAAAATCCTCGATTAGTGTCATTAAGGCCCTCATAAAATTTCATGCAAAAATTCCACTATTGACTTTCAATCACTATTCACCTGTTAGAATAAAATATTCAAAAAAATATTAGACGACCTCAAAAAATTAAAATTCCTTCTCCATCATGTAGATTGGAATTTTTGAGATTCAGGGTATGGTATTTTTAGGTCCGTCCGGGCACATCTCGGGGCTGCCCTAACACAACCTCATTTTATTTCACTATTCATTAGTTCTTGACCTGAAATTATTTATTAGTTCTGGTAAATTTTTAAATTCTTTCATTTTGTCTATTTTCTAACCCATCAAAGTTTTATGACCAATAAGCCCCTTTCTAGCCTAATAAAAGTGCCTCGACTCGTCGAGAATACTATTTATGCTAATAAGGTACTATTTATGAAACTTAGACTTACGAGCGTTACAATTCTTCCCATCTTAAGAAATTTCATCCTCAAAATTACCTGATATGAAAAGATATGGGTATTTTGCCTTCATCTATTCTTCACTCTCTCACGTGGCTTCTATTGTGTTGTGGTGCCTCTATAGTACCTTCACTAGGGGAATTGACTTATTCCTCAGCTGTTTCACTTCTCTGGCTAGAATTTGTATTGGTTCTTCCTCATATGTTAAATTCGGTTGTACTTATATCTCATCTGCAACTATCACATGCAAAAGATCCGATCTGTATTGCCTCAATATTGATACATGAAAGACGTCATGGATCTACTATAGCTCAAGCAGTAATGCCAATCTATACGCCAAAGGTCCCATACGTTATGTTACCTCATAAGGCCTAATAAATATGGGACTGAGTTTTCCCTTCTTACTAAATCTGAGCATCTTCTTCCGTAGCGACACTTTCAAAAATAACTGATCACTGACTTCATATTCGATGTCTCACCATTTCAAATTAGCATACAACTTATGTCAATCTGAGGCAGGTTTTAATCTATCTCTTATTGTCTTAACTTTTTCTCTATGTCTCTAATCAAGTTAGATCCAACAATCTTACTTTCTCCCACTTCACTCTAATAAAGGGGAGTTCTACACCTTCTACCATATAATGCTTTATAAAGCACCATTCTTAAACTGGCCTGATGGCTATTGTTATGTGCAAACTCAGCCAATGATAGGTATTGATCCTAATTACCTCCGAACTCTATTGCATAGCTATACAGCATATCCTCTAATACTTGTATCACCCATTCTGACTGTCAATCTATCTGAGGATGAAATGCTATGTTATATGTCAATCGAGTACCCAATGCCTCTTATAACTTCTTATAAAATCTAGAAGTAAACCTCAGGTCTTAAC
>CANXYI010149788.1:0-10702 GCA_948208565.1 Hura crepitans
TAATAATAATAATAATAATAATAATAATAATAATAATAATAATAATAATAATAATAATAATAATAATAATAATAATAATAATAATAATAATTTTATGTCATGTACTATTACATAAAAGGCTAGGCCCTAATATTAAAAGTGATATAATTTGGTTAAAATTAAGATGGGCATAAATTATGTTAAAAAGTAAGTTTTGTATGTGTAGATACTCTAAATATAATTTCTAATTTTATGATGGCTGAATTAAAAATAAGGGCACCATTACAGCTATAAAAGGGTTATGTTCCCCAAATTATAACATGATTCTTTTTTCATATCTCATCGTTAGAAAAAAAAAGAGAGTTTTTGCTCGTTGGTCATGCGAATCAATTTGGAAGATCAAACCGCTTGATCAAAGAATTTTATCATGGACTCAAGTATGCTTTCACATCTAATTTTATTTTCTTAATAATTTGACATAATTGATTTTGAATAATTAAAGTTTAAGGTTTCACTAATAGAGAGTTATCAAGGATTTTAAATGTTAGATTTGGACCTAACCATTGGTTCTCGCGTGTGAGGACCATACCTTCAGTTTTTTAGTGGTCTCTTCTTTTTTTTTTCTTTTTTAATATTGTATTTTTTAGGTCATTTACACCAATTTTTAGGTTTTATTCTTTATTTAATATTCAATTTAAATTTATAAATTTTAAGTTCTATAAAATATTTTATTAATTAATTTATTTTTAAATATCTATTATACTCTTATGATATTATGAAAATTTCATATTTAATAAAATTTTATGCATTCTCAAATATGTATTTTACCTTATAATAATTATAATCAAATATAATTACTTTAAATTGATGGATCAATTAAAATCATATTTATGATTTTAATTTAATTAACGGTATTTCTTATTAGGGATGGCAGCAAGTGAGGTATTTTTGGGTGTATGGTCCGGTCCAACCCCAATAAGTCATTTTTGGGTATTAATTTTCTTACCTATATCGGGTTTGGATATTGATTACTAAGTATTGATATTCGAATTCATTTACACAATTTAATAATTAATTTAAAAAAAATAATTTTTAAATATTAGACAAATTCTATATTATTTATGAAATATTATATAATTTACATTTTTCAGCTAAACCTAATTTTTTTCCTTCAACCATAAGAAGCCATGTTCAAATATTAATTTTTTACAAATTACATAATATTTTTGATAAATAATATAAATTTTGTATAATATTTAAGAAAAATATTTTATAAATTAATTGTTTAATTATATAAACAGGTTGAGAAAGCAATATTTAGTGATTAACACTTGAACTCGATATAGACAGAAAAATTAATATCTGCACATATCTTATTAGAGCGACAACAAATCGAGTACTCGAAAAAAAAAATTGACTCGCTACCATTTAAAATAAGAAGCACTATTAGTTAAATTAAAATCATAAATATAGTTTCAAAGTCAAGGTAATTAAGCTTGTTTATAATTTTATAAGGTAAACATATTTTTGAGAATGCATAAAATTTTATTAAATATAAAACTTTTGTAATATCATTAGTGTAAAATGAATATTTTAAAAAATAAAAATTATATAAAAATAAATTAATTAACATAATATTAAATATTTAATGACACTTAGAATGAAATTTAAGAATTGATCTAAATTGATTAAAAATAACAAAAGTTAAAAAAATAAAAAAAATCTTATTCGGAAATGGGAGACATGGGAGGACCTTAAAGCCCCTCCCAATTTGAACTTTGATTAAGTTTGTCTGTTACTTTTGGATTATTTGTTCCTAGAAGCATTATTATTAAAGTCAAGTGTGCACAACTCCATCAAAATTCGTGATTTAAAGCTGTTTGGTTTTTAAGTTCACATTGTGTCTTATAATTTTATGAGGTTGTAAAGTTTTTGGATGTAATTGGATTAAAAGTATAAGAGGTAATTTTTTTATTTTTAATTTATTAGTAAATTTTGTTCTTTTTCACATGTGGAATAGCATTAAATGCCAAATCATGTTAAATTTTTCTCTTATTTTCTCAATTTTTACTTATGTTAATTATTTTGATTGATTGTACTTTGCTTACTCATATAAATTTTTTGCCTTTATTCCTTATAAATGATATTTGAGTTAGGTTCAATTTTGCTTGGTTCAATATTTATTTAGGTTAGTTATAGTGACAAAAAATGTTGAAATTGACAAGAATGATTGCAGTAGTAGCTTTGCTTTTTGGCAAGCGATTTTGACACAAAACAGTTTGCATAAAATATTATTGATTAAGAACAAATTGCCTAATAAATTGATCAAGAAGCATAAGCAAGATTTGGTGAAAAAAGCTCTGGCTATCATTCAATTATGCTCATTGAATGAGGTTCTGAATGAAGTCATTAATGAAAAGCCTACCAAAGACTTATGGAAAAATTAAAATATTTGTATATAACGAAAAACCTTATTAGCAAATTAGTTGTAAAGCATATGCACATATTTAACATGGCGTAAGGTACATTTCTAAAATCATATAAGGTACATTTCTAAAATCATATATTGATGAATTTAATTCCATTTATAATGGATTTAGAGAATTTAGACATTAACTATGGAAAAGAATACAAGATTCTTATGTTATTAAGGTCATTATCTTCCCCATATAAAAATATTAGAAAAACTCTAAAACTTTGACTGTAGAGTAGGTTAAGAAATTTTTATTTGGAAAAGACTTTTTTGATAAAGAGTTTTTTTGGTGATAATAATAGTTTAGCTAAAACTTTATCTATTAGAGAAAAATTTATAAGTGAACATAATAATTTGACATGTAATTATTAGAAAAAGAAAGGACACATTAAAACTAATTGTCTTAAAATGAAAAATAAGAATAAAAAATGACTCAGGAAAACGATGACTTTGTTAAGATTGGTTTTGTACAAGATGATTATAGTGATGTTTATACTGTGACTTATTATGTTTGTTCATTCTATAGTTGTGTTCATAAGAATTTATTTTTTTCTTATGATCCAGTTAGTGATAGAGCTATTTTGATGGGCAATAATTATCTATGTAAAATTGATATTAGTACTGTGAAAATTAAGATGCATGATAGCATAGTTAGAACTCTTACTCAAGCTCGACATGTTTCTAATATGAAAAAAAATCTTGTTTCTTTGTCTGATTTGGATAACATTGGTTATAGATTTATTGATGGAAGTAGAATTTTGAAAGTTTTCAAATATACACAAGTTTTATTGAAAGCTAAACAAATTAATAAATTATACATGTTACAAAGATTTACCTTGGTGGATTTAATTATAGGTTTGTCTTGCATCACAAGTTCAAAATTTGGTTTTGTGAATAAGGTTTTTTTGTTGAGTAAATTCAATCCTCATTTAGATTTGATTATAATTTTAGAAAATTAAAATTGCTATCTTGTTTTGGAGGTGAAGCAAAATTTTTGATTTAGTACAAGAGAATTTAAGATAAAATGGAGATTTGTATCATAAATTCTTTATTTTATTAATTTTTCAATTAATAATTTATGTCTAAGTATTATGCCAAAAACTTCTAGGATTAAAAAGAATTTTTCCATTTAAAGTTTATGCAAGTTTAGAAATATGCCAAATCGTGTCTAAGAAAGGATTTGCAATCCTTTGAGTTTGGCAAACAATGTTAACAGTGCTCATGAACCCTTGGTTTATGAAAAAAACATATCAATTTATTGATATCGATTTTTTAAAATTATTAACCGTTAATCAATCTATTAATATTAATTAATGGATTTATTGATTTCAATATTTTTTGGTTCAGTTATTCAATAATTTTCAATTAACCACTAAAGACATTATGCAAATTACAAAAAAATATTCTATTATTTAAAGTGTTTTAAAATAAATTTCACAAACCAAATATTATATTAACCAATATTCAAATAAAAATATAATTAAAAATTATTGCATAAAATTTTTCTTTTATTAAATTCTACGTTTGCATATGTACATATAATATTTATAGCATACACATAGCTATATACTATAAATCTTATATATATGTATGTATATGAATGTGTTATAAACATTATAATTACAATTAGTTGCATCTATAAGCCTAGTAATGTGTGCTTTTAGATCAGAGCTCCTGAAAACAAGGATGTTCGTTTGCCCACTAAACAAATTGATAAGAAAGAATTGATGAACTGAAGTGTTTGGTGAATAGAACATGAGACAGAGATACGTTTTAAAATATCTTTGAAAAGGCAAAACAAGCAATCATCTGAACAAGAAATAAACTGATTGCCATCATACTTTAGGTATTCATCATAGCAAGAAAGGTAAAAAGGGCAAATAAAATAAGTTGGAATATTCAAGAAAAATTAAAAGGATGTGCAGCACCTCAACATACAAAATTTGATTTATTTTTTTCATGTTTTCTATGTAAATAGGTTGACACCGATCCTATATCTTTTCTTAGGAACCAGGAGGGGCTTAGATCTTTTTTTTTACAAGGCTATTAGCAAGCTCCAATGAATGTTTTGAGTCAAATTGCCAATGGTTAAGCTAGAAAATGATGTAGATAGCCTTAAAACTTGAGACTAAAGGGAAAGATTTATAGCTACTAATAATTTTCTATTATAAAACATAAAAATCTACTCTATGTATCAAAGTATAAAACCTATATTAGTGTTTGGATATTCATGTAAGTTTCTCTAAGAAGATGAGCATTTGCACAAAATTAGGCATGCAAAATACAATTAATATAAATAGCACAATGTTTTTTTTTCTATGCATTAAGCAAAATTTAATCATGTTATTACCATTTGAGAAAAAATTTGCTAGTGACATCTAAAGAGGTAGTGGAGGGAAGAAAGATTAAAAATATGTTTGAATTTTAAAAATATACCACACATTTTCTAGTAATGTATTGTTACACATTATTTGATTACTTAAGAAAGATCAATTCTGAACTAATGACCTTTTGATCGATCAACAAATTCATTATGTGAATTTATGCATTTTAAGATGTTGTATGTAGTTAATGTGCATATGTGGGTATGTCATTAATGAATGATAATATGTGCACTTATGTGGCATGAATGAGATGCTCATGGTGAGAGCATGTTGGCTGGTGATGGCATGCTCATGTATGTAATAATATGACCATATAAATCCATTATATGATATTGATGTTATATGATCATGAATAATATATTTAAAGTAAATGGATATGATTTTAAGCATTTAAGCATGATTTATAATTGTAAAGGTGAATGTGTGTATTTTAGTAACCTTGGGCATGTAGAGGCTGAAATTTCATGTATGTAAGCTATATGTGCATTTTATGATTTTTACATGTGGATTTGATTGTAAAACTTGTTTTGGCTTTGAATGTCATTCCGAATGTGCACATGTGATGACTAGAATGTGTGTGTGTGCTTAGTGATGGATGAATGCATTATATGAGTGAATGGTGTGTATTAGACACCTTTATGGAAATAAATGCATATATGAGTAATGAAAGATAAAAATGACTAATATATGAATATGCAAAGTTTGTGATGTCTATTTGCATGGGTATAGGCTACAAGAAGTGGCTGAATGCCACTTTGTTTCTAGTATATGTGATTGGCCTCTAATAGACACTAAAGGTAGATAAATTGCTAAATGCCAATATTATAATATAGAATGTGAACTGTGTTGCATATTTGTGATGCATTAGAGCCTATGTTGTCTATATAATGTATTATATGGCATATGCTGCTTGGCATGAGTTTTTAGGCCTCGCTTAGGTGCGAAAGGGCCAATATGATCAGTTTATGCAAGTTGAGACATAAATAATGTTATATCTTAAAAATGTTTAAAGTGAGGTAAATCGACATGTTTAATGATGCCGATAGAATTTGACAACCTAGTTTGGATAGGTTGACCGGTCAACTAGGATTTAGCGGTTGCAATGTTTACCTTCGGGTAGGAGACCTATAGGTCAATTTTAAGGGTCGACGGGCACAAAGCCTTCGACCTAATGTATTTTAGCACTTTCAGGTGTGAGGCCTATGGGCTAATGTGTTTAAGTATTTATGAATACGAGTGCCTTCGGGTATAATGTTCTTACACACTTTCGGGTGTGAGCACCTTCGAGTGTAATGTTTTAACACTTTCGGGTGTAAGGTCTTTAGGCCAATGATATCCGCTATCTAACCTTAGATAGTTGTCTTTTTAGTAGAGGCATAAGTTAAATGTAAAATAATGGTAATTGTGACTTAAATGATGCATTATGTGCGACATTAACAATTATGATTTAATGACAGGTTAAACCTAAGAATATGATGCATGTGGTAAAATGTGGAGTTTAATACTCATAAATTGATGTATTCGTGTATATAGGGTCATGAAAACTGAACATGTGGTAATGGCACATATGTATGGTTATGGGTCGAAATGCATGTTATTATACTTACTATAATGTATAATTGAGTATGTGTATATTTTTGAATGATATATGAGCACTTTATGCATATTGTTTATTTTAATTATGTTAAGAGCAATTACGTTGTGATTATGGACATAATATGGCTTTTGTGCATTTTAAGGGCAAGTATGTGCATAAAAAATGCATAATGATGTGAGATTTATAATGTATGCATATGTGTGATAAAATGTTTCATTTGACATATATTGTATAAATGCATGCTTAAATTGTCATATTCAAGTTAAAGTGATTACACCACTAAGCGAAAGCTTAGTGCATTACCTGTTTGCAATGCGTAGGTAATAGAGCAACATATTAGAGTCAAAGCTTTTACTCTATAAGAGAACATGAAGGCTGCCCTTCTAGGGTACTTTTTAGTTTCATTTTGTAAAATGATGATAATGTAAATATAGTTAGTGATGCTCTTGTGATTCCAGAGGGTTTGTGCCTAATTTGTAAATTTAGGTTGGTTTTATAACTAAAATTGTATTTATTGTAAAAGCTTTATATTTCTTCCATGACTTGTATGATAACTCTTGATGTTGCATGTGAGAATGCTGATTGAGTTAAGCCTGAGGCTCTTTGATTTTTTTTCCTGATGAGTTTAAAGGGTCAGGAGGACCTATTTGGAGTTGAGATGTGTTGTATGTCAATATAGAAGTGTTTTTAACAGTTTTACTATTTAGGAAAGTGTCCCAATATAGCGTTATGCTGCTAAATTTTCAACACGATAACCTTATTAGTTACCTTGTAAAATGTGTCAAATGGTTTTTAGTGTTTTTACAACTCTATAAATAAAGAAATTATTTAATTAATAAAATTTTTAATTTAATATGGTTTTTATGGGTAGTGGAATCAGATATCGGTATGTGTGCGCACTCTGTATTTTGGTATGGTGTTTAGAACAGGTAGAGGGTACAACATCTAGTGGTATCATAGCTTCGATTTAGGCTTTCCTTTAAACCTATGGGTTACACAAGAGCAGTATAGTATGTTTACATCATAACATTTTACATGTGGGGTTCATAATCTATTTATCTTACCTACAGATATAGAGATGAGTTGTAGTACTACCCAAAGTGAAGTAGAAGAAGTAGAGAGCCATGCTTTTATGACGATTGGACAAGGAGGGGCATAACCAGAGTATGTGACCTCCAGTGATGAGGGACATGCTGTACATGGACAATAAGGTCAGTTGACTTGGCTAAAGACTATGTTAGAGTCTGTTAGGTAGGCGACAGTGGCTACTACTGCTGTAGTTGCTATAGAACACACAGCTTCACCTCCAGTACCTCAAGAGCAATAGGCTTTTTAGAAGACATACATGGAATGGTTATTGAAGAATAGAGCTGAGTACTTTAAGGGTGAGGAACTGGATGAGTCGAGTAGAGCCGAGTATTGGCTAGATCAGATACTCAGGATTATGTAGTGGCTGAAGTATCTTCAAGAGGAGTATACTGTGTGCATTACTTTTATACTATTGAAGGAAGTTTTAAAGTGTTGGGAGGCCATTACAGAGCATAAGACGACTGATAATTTTACATGGGAGTTCTTTCTTAAAGAATTCAAGAAAAAGTACATAATTGAGCATTACTTGGATCAGAAGTACCAGGAGTTTATAGATCTAAGATAGAAGCATAGGTCTATATCTAAATATAAGAAGGAGTTTGCTCACTTGAGCAGATATGCTAAGGCGGTGGTTGCCATAGAGGAAGATCGCTACAAAAAGTTTGAGAAGGGGTTAAATCTGAACATTATGAAAAAGGTTGCTCTGATACAGATCAGGGATTTTTTAGCATTGATAGTAGCTTGTCATACCATAGAGATGGTACATCAACTGAGATAGAAGAGAGACACCTTTAAGAAGAGGTCGTATAGCGAGGGACAGGGTATTTCTAGTTATATCGCTGATAAGAAATAGAAAAGAGGTTAGTTCAAGCATCAGTAGGGCAAGAATTCAGATTGATCTCAGAGATCAGGATAGGGTTTTAAAGCACATGCCTAAACCTCAGGTGTTCCTAAATCTATGACTAGTAGTGTTCCGACATCAGCGTATAAGACTTGTCATAAGAAACACCACAATGTCTATTAGAAGACTATGCCAGGAGTTTGCTAGGGTTATGGCTCTAAAGAGCATTTCCAAAGAGCTTGTCCAATATGGACACTAGAGTCATCACAAATGAGAGACAAGAGAGACATCGGGAGTAGAGATGGGGCTAGTTATAAGGACAAGTTAGAAAGTAGAGGCGATATTCATGGATCTCATAAACTAGATCTTCAGGCTATTTCTAGATCAGTTTGTTGTAGTTTTTATCGATGGCATCTTTATGTATTCTAAGGACCGAGAAGAGCATGAGAAGCATCTAAGAACTATTTTACAAATCTTGAGGGATGAGAAGCTCTATGCTAAGCTTAGCAAGTGTGAGTTTTAGCTAGAGAAAGTGTCATTTTTGGGGCATATAGCATCGATAGAAGGCATAAGGGTTGATACAAGATTCAGGTTGTAATGGAGTGAAAACCACTTAGGAATACAATTGAGATAAGAAGTTTCTTGGGTTTAGTCAGATACTATAGAAGGTTTGTTAAGGGGTTTTTCTTGATAGCAACCCCTATGACAAGTCTTCTGAGGAAGGATGTGAAGTTTAATGGGATAGCAGATGTCAAGAGAGTTTTGATAAGCTTAAAAGTTTATTGATCGAGGCTCCAATTTTAGTTCAGCAAGTGTCAAAAAAAGAGTTCATCATATATAGTGATGCCTCACTGAACAAGTTAGGATGTGTACTTATGCAGGATGGCAAAGTTGTTGCTTATACTTCATGGCAATTAAAACCTTATGAGAAAAACTACTCGACACATGACTTAAAGCTCGTAGCCATTGTGTTTGCTTTAAAGATATGGAGGTATTATCTTTATGGGGAAAAGTGCTACATTTTCACTGATTATAAGTGTTTGAAGTATTTGCTGACACAGAAAGAGTTAAACCTGAGGCAAAGAAGATGGATGGAGTTGATCAAGGATTATGATTGCCTTATTGACTACCATCCTAAAAAAGCTAATATAGTTACAGATGCCTTGAGTAGGAAGTTTATGTCAGCTTTGAAGGCTATGCATGTTAGTTTGAAGCTACAGGATGATGGTGGTTTGTTAGTTGAGTTACAAATCAAACCAAGTTTGATAGGTAGTGAAGGATTGTAGAAGGATGATCATAGACTTCAGAGTATCATGAGTATTATCTAAGAGGGGAAGTCTAGTGAGTTTGTGATCAAGGAGGATGATTATTTGTTTTATGATAAGCGCCTTTGTGTGCTAGGTAGTGAAGATGTGAGATAGTAGATTTTGCAAGAAGTGCACAATACACCATATGCTATGCATCCTTGTAGTACTAAGACGTACTAGGATTTGAAAATGGTCTATTGGTGGCTGGGCATGAAGATAGATGTAGCTGATTATGTGACTAGATGTCTCACTTATCATTAAGTGAAGGAAGAGCATCAAGTTCCTTCTAATTTGTTATATCCTATAGCAATCCCAAAATGGAAGTGGGATCGAGTCACTATAGATTTTATGATAGGACTACTGATGACTAGTAACAAGCATGATTCTATTTGGGTGGTGGTCGATAGATTTACTAAGTCAGTTCACTTTGTTCTAGTAAGAAAGGATTATTCCTTAGAGAAGTTGGGTAAATTGTATATTAATGAGATAGTTAGGCTTCACGGAGTGCTATCTTCTATCATTTTAGATATAGATCTCCGTTTTACATCAAGGTTTTAGAGGAAACTCCATAATGCTTTAGGAACCAAGCTTAGTTTTAGCATGGCTTTTTATCCTCAGACAGATGGTTAGTTAGAGAGGCTTATTCAGGTCCTTGAGGATATACTCCAAGCATATGCCATAGAGGTCAAAGGTAGTTAGGATAAGTATATCTCTTTGGTAGAGTTCGCTTACAATAATAGTTACCATGCAAGCCTTGGTATGGCTCCTTATGAGGCATTGTATAGGAGACAATGCAGTGAGCAAAAGCTTATGGGACCGAATTTGGTCAAAGATATTGAAGAGAAAGTGAAGATCATTAGAGAAAGGCTGAAGGCTACTTTAGATAAACAAATATCCTATGTGGATTTAAAGAGAAGAGACATCAAGTATGAAGTTAGTGATAAGGTCTTTCTCAAGGTATCTTTATGGAAAAAGGTGTTGAGGTTTGGTAAGAAAGGAAAGTTGAGTCTAAGGTTTATTGGACCATATAAG
>CANXYI010150008.1:0-15338 GCA_948208565.1 Hura crepitans
ATGGCTTTTCTCATGTATTTACAATTTTGCCCTTTGATTATTTTTCGCTCCGTTGTTTACACCAACCGGCTTTACTTGATTTATACATACATTTTATTTCCCACTTTTTTTCTAATTCCAATTCTATCATTATGAAAAATAGGGTCGAAAGTTAGAGTGTGACATAACATCCCCAAAGAAAGAGATTGTGCTCTTCTTTTTTTTTCAACACCTAAACCTTAAGCTCTGCTATTTAATCTTATACAAAGCATACATATAGATGGATTAAAGTGATTTAAAAAGAGTTTATGGTTGAGTCTTTGTGAGGTAAGAAAAGTCTTTCCCTCTATCTTTTTAATAACCCGAAAAGACAGAGTAAAATAGTATATTTAAGTGATGTTTGAGCATTTAATTGATGAGAATTTATGTTTGTGCATGTGAGTGATGATTAAAGAAGGATTTTCTCCTCATGGCCGAATCATAGTCCATTAAAGAAGGAAAGTTTTTAAACTTTAAAGAAGAAGAAAAAAAAGGAAAAACCAAGTATTCGAGCTTAGTTGAGGTAGAAGCTCTTTAACATAAACATACCACTTTTAATAATTATTTTGAAACTTCTTGATTTCAGTAAATGATAGTTTAAAATGCAAATTAGTTAGGGCAAGTGAAGCTAAAACTAAGTAAGATATATTGATAAGTTTATATGATAAATAAAACATTTTATTTGTTTAAACCTAGTATGCTAAAATTCCCATGTTAGAATTTTAGGCACATGGTAAAAGACCTTAAACCTTGTTATACTTAAATGAGTTTTAAGGTTTAAAGAATAATTAAAAACATGATTTGAAGTTATGAAAGTGAGAGCGAAGGGTAAATGAAATTTGTGGTCGAGATGTATCTTTAAGAATTTTAAAATGTATTTATTTGACACCCTTTGATTTTATACTTAAAATAAGCTAAGAATATGAAATATGATTGATAAGTGAGTTGCTTATGAATGATATGATTTTTAGGCAAAATCAAGTTACGACCCAAGTATACTAAATGTTCGAGAACCCTAATTTCATGAATAGTACTTCCCAAGGCATGAATAGTATTTCTCGAGTTACCGAATCATATTGAAGTGGTAAAGGGGGAAGTAATAGTCATAAAACTAAGAAGGGTAAGATAATGATGTAAATGAAGTTATTAGCACTAACCATTGAACCAATAAAATTTTTCATATCGAGAACTAGTGAATAGTGTCTTGAGTTTGCATCGAGTTGTAAAACGGTCGGGATATGCCCGAACTAACCCAAAAATAGCATGACTTAAAGGTTAAAAATTCCAAAGAGTCTAATGATGATGAAATTAGAATTGTCTTATACTGATTAGTATTTTATTTGAAAATTTCTATAATTTCTGGCACTAAAAGAAATAATTTTTGAAGCCCTAAACATTAAAATCACATTTTTAAAGCTTAAAACATAAATAGAATTAATCTGGACTGTTGGATCGCCATGTGGCGTGATCTGAGCATCTAAGCTCTTAATATAAGAGGTGGCATGTGTGGTACGTGCCACATGTGTGAACACTATCTTCCACCTTCCTTTTCCCTCATATGGTTGATGCCATCCCCACCATTTTCCCTTTTCTTTTTTTTTCTTCAATTAAACCCTAAAAGAAGTCCATTTTAGCAAGTTAAACCCCCTAATTTTACCTTCACAGTCTCCTGAGCATAATTTTGGTGAGAAAAATGAAAGGGAAAGCTTGGTTTGGGAGATTTAGAGCCTTGGTGAATAGTGACAATTTTTAATGTAAGTTATTTTTTTAAGGTTTCATATTTTTCGAAGGTAGTATTTGAGGTGTAGATGATGGATATATGATAAGATTTTAGTTTGGATATGTGTAGAATTTATTATGAATTTTCTAAAATGAAACCTTATTATGTTTGTAGAAAAGAGAGAGAATTGTTGGAAAAAGGAAAGGATAAGGCTTCAGAGGTTCTTTTAGGGTGCATTGGGTTCTATTGTAAGTGAATTTAATGAAACAAGTATTGTATATTGCTTATTTATGCCATCAATGTGTGTGTGCATGTGTATGGAATAGTTGAATTGTATGTGTTTGTACATAGTGAATGTGTACATGAGATAAGGTAATAAATATGAATATGAATGCTTGAAAGGATTAAAAAATAATGTGTATATGTATGAGTGTGAAATGGCCACATGGTATGGCCATGGCATATGTGTGTGTGTATGTGTAATTAAGTGCATATGATGTTTAAATGAGTTGGTTGTTAAGTTATAAGCATGTTTAGAATAAGAAATTGATATGAATTTAGGTGTATATACATTTTTGTGTAATGGTCAGATAATGTACATTAAGGTTACATGGTGTGTGTACATGTATTAAAGGAAGGTCAATGTATGAATAAGCCTTAATGTGTGTGGTAACTGTGAATGGGATAGAGAATTGTAAATGACTAAAGTGTATCTATGAATTGATAACATAGCCATATGGCAATGCATAAAAATAATGTGATAAACACTTGACCTAATCCTATATAAAAAGGGCATAGAATTATGGTGATGTGTGAGATACTATTGTAATGTAAATGTATGATAAATGTCATGACAAGAAATGGTGAAATGAGATATTGAAGAAGTATGCTTTGAAATGTTAGAGTGAAGGCCAAACAAAATGAATATATGTAACTTTAGGTGACATAAAACAAGTGGCAACATATGGAATGATAATGAAAGAATGGCTAATTTAAGTAAATAATAAATAATAAATGGAATTGGCCTATTTTAGTTAAACCACCTACTACATAGGTTGATCGGTCAACTCGGGAGTTAGTAGCTGCTGGTGGCTTTGGTTTATAAGAATCATTTCCCTTTGTATGGTGGATGTAGCTATTAAGGTTCTAGATGTGAGCTTCTACACACCCTTTAGGATATTAAGTAGTCCATGAGGGTTAATCCATGCAATCCTAATATGTGACATTAGGAGTCTATTAGGGCTAATCCCTATTGTTTGATGCCCTAGGATATTAAGAGGTCTATAAGGGCTGATCTCTACTATCCCAAGGTTAGGAAGCCCATGAGGACTATCCCTACCATTCTAGTATTAGGAGGTTCTTAAGAACTAATCCCTGCTATTAGATGGATTATGGTAGGTACAGCTATCGAGGTCCATAATATGGGTCACTCCATAAGTGTCGATCCAGTTATCTAGTGTTAAAAGCATTGTCTTTCGAGTATGGGCCTTAATAATAAAATGGAGAAGATGATACAATGCATTATTAAGAGTTGTATGTCATGATTTAAATGGCATGGAAATAATAAAAGAAGGAATTAAGTTAATTTAATTATAATTTTATAACACAATAGCTTAGACATAATGTTGCATGAATAAATTGAGTACATAAGTGGTAAAATGAGTTAAAGGTAAGGTAATCACTATAACTGGAATGTTTTGCACAGTATACGTTGCATGTGCGTGCATTACAATGCATGCTTAATTAAATTCACCATTAAGCATATGATTAGCATGTCAATTTTTCAGATGTATAGGTAAAAGATAATAGACTCAAGTTCAACCTCCACAAGTAGTGTAACAGCTAGCCTTCTCATAAGGTATATTTTTGGTACTTTGAGTTTAGTCTTGTACAAAGGCACTCATGTATAGAGGTGGGTTAGAGGTCAGTTGTATACATAGATTTTGTCTTGGATTGTAAATATTTTAATTAGGTTTTATAATGTTAGTGCTTATCAGACGTGTGACTTATATGTGCATGTTTAAATCTAATGATGTGATAATTGAGATAATTATTTGTGTTGCTATTGATATGAGTATTCTGAAGGATCAGCAAGATCCATTGAGATATGGGGATGATAGGGATGATTATAGAAGTGTTCTTTTATAGGTTTAAATTTTTGGTTTCTCACCCGAGCTGCTATTATATTGTTGAATATTTGTTAAGGCATGACCCGTAACTAATTGGTTAAAATAAACCCATATTTATGATAATGAAATTTAATTTACAAAATCCAAGAGGGTTTTTAGAAGATAATGAGATAAGAACATGATATCTCTTATTTGAGTCCAATCAGGGATTAGGTAAGAGGTGTCATATTAGGTGGTATCAGAGCGGGTTTAGGCATTCCAAGGCATAGGATACATGAGTGCCACTTGACTAGGGTTCTATGTCAGGTAAAGCTACACTATTTGAGGTTAATAATCTTCTCTTTTGTATTGAACTAAAATGAGCAAGCATAGCCCACCAGGCAAAGGTGAAGAGGTGGCTAGTCATACACTGAAAACTATTCATGATCCTGCAAGTTTAGCAACCCTAGTACCTAGCGATGCCACACATCTAGCACAAGTATAAGCTCAGTTGGCATTGTTGCAATAGATTGTTGATTTTCTGAGATAAACCACTACCACAGTTGCTTTATCACCACCACCACTAGCTCCATCACAACCCCAAGCACTATAAAAGACTTTCCTAGAGAGGGTAAAAAAGATAGGGATTTTACAGCAGCATCAGAAGATGATATAGCCAAGGCTGAGTATTGGCTAGTGCAGATAGTTAGGATTCTACAACAACTATAATGCACTCTAAAAAAGAACTTGATATGTGCCACCTCTCTCATGTAAAAAGAAGCTTTCCACCAGTGGGAAACCATAGCTAAACGTAAGCCTGCAGAGGATAAGACGTGGGAATTTTTCCTCTATGAATTTAAAATGAGATATATCTCATAATCATACCTTGACAAAAAGAGGCAAGAATTCTTGGATCTAAAATAAGGACCGAGATCCATATTCGAGTATGAAAAAGATTTTGCTCAATTAACTAGATATGTAAGGGAATTTGTTCTGACAGAAGAAGAGAGATGTAAGAGGTTTGAGAAAGGCTTTAATGTGGAGATCTAGATACAGATAGCTATATCTAAGATAAGAGAATTTGCCTCCTTAGTGTTTCTAGCATATGCCATGGAAGAAATGTTGAGGAAGAGATAAGAGACCTTTTGAAAGAAAAAGCCTTTCACACTAGGGCAAGCTAGGTCAACCCCAGATGTAAGAAAGAGATAAAAGGGTAGTTAGGCTCCATAATAGTTTCAGAGGCAAGGCTAGACATAAAGAATGGGCCAGGGATCCTAGTCCATGCCTAAATCACAGCAGTAGGCTACTAACACACTTGTGTCTATAGCTAAGCGTACACCACCTATCTGCAAGACTTGTGGCAGAAAATATTGGGAAGTTTGTTAGCAGACCAAGTGAGGAGAGTACTTCATATATAGGTCCCAAGAGCATTACCAGAGGGACTACCCTAAAAAGCAAGTTAATGATACTTAACTTTAAGCCTCTTCACCTACACCTAGCAGAGGCCAGAGGGAGAATAAGAATGTTAAAGTTGGTACTAGCTAGAGGATAAAATCAGAGGCTTAGGCACCTACATAACAATATGTTATTTAGGCCAAAGAGGAAGCTAAGGCACTTGATATTATTATAGGTACTTTCTTTTTATTTGATCCACCTATTTTAGCATTGATAGACCTACGATCCACTCACTCATAAATATGCACTACACGGGCATGAGATAGGGGTATGGAACCTGAACCTATGGATATAGACATCATGGTTAGTAACCCATTGGTCAACATGTGATAGTTAATAGAATATATAGAGACTGTCCTTTAGTGGTCCAGGAACATGTATTCTTGGTAGATCTCATTAAGCTCCTATTCAATAAGTTTGATATTATCTTGGGTATGGATTGGCTATCTAATCATTGGGCTATGCTAGATTGTAAATAGAAAAGGCTTACACTTAAAACAATTAATAGGAATAAAGTGACAATGGTTAGAGAATGAAATTCTCTACCTAATATCATTATAGTAGTGGTAACAAGGCAATTGATTTGAAAAAGGTGTGAAGCATATTTAGCCCACGTGGTTGACACTAATAAGGCATATAAGCCTCAATCAGATACTAGTGGTAGTAGAGTTCCCAGATGTATTTCTAGATAAGCTACCTAGGTTACCACTAAAGTAGGAGTTTGACTTTGAAATTGAAGTATACCCTAGTACAACACCTATTTCTATCACCCCGTATTACATGACACCTACAGAATTGAAGAACTATGGGTGTAATTGCGAGAATTATTGGATAAAGGCTTTATTAAACTGAGTGTCTCACCATGGGGAGCATTTGTACTATTTATAAAGAAGAAGGATGGGTCACTTCGATTGTCCATTGATTACAGACAGTTAAACAAGGTGATTGTCAAAAATAAATATCCATTACTAAGGATTAATAATCTCTTTAATCAATTGAGAGGTGCCAGTGCATTTTCTAAGATTAACTTAAGATCAAGGTATCACTAACTGAGAATTAAAGAGTTTGATATCCTGAAGATAGCTTTTCATACTAGATATAGACATTATGAGTTCTTAGTGATGCCATTCGAGCTTATTAATGCCTCTACAGCATTCATGGATTTAATGAACCGAATCTTCAAGCCCTATCTAGATCAATTTGTCATGGTTTTCATTCATGATATCTTCATATACTTTAAGATCAAGGAAGAACATAAGCAACATTTGAGATTGGTGCTACAGACTCTAATGAAGAAATATTTATATGCTAAGCTGAGCAAATGTGAATTATGATTGAATAAAGTAGCTTTTCTAAGCCATATTGCCTTAACTGAGGCAGCAGAGTTGGCCCAAGCAAGATTAAGGCAATACTAGAGTGGAAACCTCCTACAAATGTGATAGAGATTCAAAGCCTCTTAGGATTGGCTGGTTACTATAGGAGATTTTTTAACGGCTTCTCTATGATTGCCAATCTAATGATACAGTTGCTATGAAAAGATGTAAAATTTGCATGGGATGATAAATGCCAAGCAAGCTTTGACAAGTTAAAGACCAGGTTGACTGAAGCTCTCGTCCTAACACAACTTAAGTCGAGGAAGGATTTTGTGATTTACAGTGATGCATCACATAATAGACTTGGGTACACACTAATGCAAGATGGAAAAGTGGTAGCATATGCCTCAAGGCAACTAAAACCACATGAATAGAATTACTCGATGCATAACTTAAAGTTAATTGCCATTATTTTTGCCCTGAAGGTGTGAGATATTACTTGTATGGCAAAAAGTGTTACATCTACACTGATAACAAGAGTTTGAAATACCTCTCTATATAAAAGGAGTTGAACCTGAGAGAACGACGATGGATGGAATTGATAAAAATTATGATTGTCTAATTAACTACCATCTAAGAAAGGCCAATGTGGTAGCCGATGCTTTAAGTCAGAAATTCATAGTAGCCATGAAAGCTATGAATGCTAGGTTTTGGTATACTAAAGATGATGCAATTTTAGTTGAGGTACAAGTGAAATCTGATTTGATTTAGCAAGTAAAAGAGGCGCATACTCAAGATAATTATCTTATATAGATAATGAGTCTGGTCAAAGAGAGGAAGGCTAATGAGTTTGAAATTAAGACAGATGAGTGTATATATTATCATAATACACTGTGTGTACCTAAAGTGGAAGGAATTAGAACACAGATCCTACAAGAGGCATATACACTCCTTATGCCATGCATCCTAGGAGTACTAAAATGTAGCTTAACTTGAAGCCATATTACTGGTAGCCTAAAATGAAATGAGATATGGCTGAGTATATAGCTTGATGTCTTACATGCCAATAGGTGAAAGCTGAGCATCAAGTTTCTTCTGGATTGCTTTATCCTATAGCAATTCCAGAATAGAAATGAGAGAAGGTTACCATGGTTTATGTGATGGGATTACCTATGACAAGAAGCAAATGTGGTCCTATATGGATAATTGTGGGTAGGCTAACTAAGACAACACACTTCATTTTAGTCCAAATGGATTATTCCTTAAAGAAGCTGGCACAGTTGTGTATAGAGGAGATTATGAGATTACACAGTGTGCCACTCACTATCATATCAAATTGAGACCCCAGATTCATTTATAGATTGTGGAAAAAATTATAAAATGCTTTAAGTACCTACCTCACCTTTAATATAGCCTTTCACCCATATACAATAGGCAATCTGAGTGAATCATACAAATACTAGAGGATATGCTATGGAGTTGTCCTATAGAGTTTTAGGGAAATTAGGATCAGTATTTGCCTTTAACTAAATTTGCTTATAATAATAGCCATCAAGCTAGTTTAGGCATGGCTCCTTATATGGCTTTGTACAGTAAAAAATGCAAAATTCCACTCTGTTGGAATAAGTTAGGTGAAAACAATTTAATTGGGCTTGATTTGATTAGAGATGCTAAGGAGAAAATCAAAGTTACTAGAGAAAGGTTGAAAGCTATTATAGATCAACATAAATTATATACCGACCTAAAATGAAAGGACATTGAGTATGAAGTTGGTGAAAAGGTGTTCTTTAAGGTATCGCCATGAAAAAAGATGCTTCGATTTGGTTAAAAGGGTAGGCTAAATTTGAGATTTATCGATCCATATGAGATCACAAAACATATAGGACTAGTAGCTTACCGATTAGCCTTGCCACCAAAATTGCAATAGATTCATGATGTATTCCATGTGTCCATGTTGAGGTGATATAGATCGGGTCTTTCTCATGTTATACCAATGGAGGAAATGCAGGTGCAATTAGATTTTATCTATGAAGAAGAACTAGTGCAGATTTTGGCAACGGAAGTCAAGGAATTGAGAAACAAAGTTGTACCATTGGTGAAGGTGCTATAGAGGCACCACAAGATTGAATAAGCTTTCTAAGAGAGAGAAGAGCAGATGAAGGCTTAGTATCCTCACTTATTTTCACTAAGTAAATTTTAAGGATGAAATTTCTTAAGAGGGGAAAGAATTGTGATACTCGAGAACCCTAGTTTCTTGAATAGTACTTCTCGAGACATAAATAGTATTTTTTAAGTGACTAGGTCACATTGAAGTGGTTTAGGGGGAAATACTAATCATAAAACTAAGATGGGCAATATCATAATGAAAATGAAATTATTAGCACTAATGAACTAATAAAATTTTTCATGTCGAGAATTAGTGAATAGCGAATCGAGTTTTCATTAAGTAGTAAATTGGTTGGCATGTGCTTGAACTGACCTAGAAATAGCATAATCTGAAGGTTAAAAATTCCAAAGAGTCTAACGATGGTGAAATCAAAATTCTCTAAGATCGATTAGTATTTTATTTGAATTTATTAAAAACGCGAATGAATAGTTAATGGAGTTCCCTTTGGTCTTTGGAAAAGAGATTTTACGGGTCCCTAAATTGAGAATTTTTGTAATTTTTGGCATTAAAACATATAAGTTTTAAAGGCCTGAACATTAAAATCACACTTTTGAAGCTTAAAACATAAATAGAATTAATATGGACCTTCGGATCACCATGTGGCGTGATTCAAGATGTCCAAGCTCTTAATATAAAAAGTTGCATGTGTGGTGTGTGCCATATGTGTGAACACCATCTTCCACTTTCCATTTCCCTCATATAGCTGACACTATCCCTACCATTTTCCCTTTTTTTTTAATTAAACCCTAAAATAATGCCATTTTTTGCAAGTTAAACCACTTAATCTTGCCTCTACTATCTCTTGAGCATGATTCTTATGAGAAAAATACAAGGGAAAGCTTAGTTTAGTAGATTTTGAGCCTTGGAGAATAGTGACTAATTTTAGTGTAAGTGATTTTTTAAGGTTTTTAATATTTTTCTAAGGTAGTATTTGAGGTGTAGATAATGGATATATGATTATATTTTAGTTTGAATATGTGTAAAATTTATTATGAATTTTCTAAGATGAAACGCTATTATGTTTGTAGAAAAAGAGAGAGCATTGTTGGAGAAAGGAAAGGAGAAGGCTTAAAAGGTGCATTTAGAGTGCATTGGAGTTTGTTATAACTGAATTTAATGAAACAAGTATTGTATATTGCTTATTATGCCACCAATATATGTGTGCATGTGTAAAGAATAGTTGCATTATATGTGTATGCATGTGTTTGTACATGGTAAACGTGTGCATGAGATAAGGCAATAAATATGAATGTGAATGCATGAAGAAAGGATCAAAAAAACAATGTGTATATGTGTGAGTGTGAAATGGGGATCAAAAAACAATGTGTATTTGTGTGAGTGTGAAATGGTTACATGGTATGGTCATGTTAATGTGTGTATACATGTGTAATTAAGTGCATGTGATGTGTATACATTAAGGTTACATATGTGTGCACATGAATTAAAGGAAGGTCAATACATGAAGAAGCCTTAATATACATGGTAACTATAAATAGGACAAAGAATTGTAAATGATTAAAGTGTATGTGCAAATTGATAACATAGCTATATAGCGAAGCATGAAAATAATATGTTGAACACTTAACTTAATCCTGTATAAAAAAGGAATGGAATTATGGTGATGTGTAAGACACTATTGTAATGCAAATGTATGATAACTGTCATGACAAGAGTAATGGCCAAACCAAATGTATGTATGTAACTTCGGGCGACATAAAACAAATGGCAACATATGGATTGAAAATGAGAGAATGGCTAAGTTAAGTAAATAATAAATAATAAATGGAATTGGCTTATATTAGCTAGACCATCGATTGGATAGGTTGAATGGTCAACTAGGGAGTTAGTAGTAGCCGGTGGCTTTGGCTCGTAAGAATCATTACCTATTATATGGTGGGTGCAGCCACTGAGGTTTTAGATGTGAACCCCTACACACCCCTTTAGATATTACAAGGTCCCTAAGGGTTGATCCCTGCTATCCTAATATGTGACATTAGGAGGTCCGTGAAGGTTAATCCTTGTTGTCTAATGCCTTGGGATATTAGGAGGTCTATAAAGGTTGATCCCTGCTATCTCAATGTTAGGAAGTCCATGAGGATTATCCCTGCCATTCTAATATTGGGAGGTTCCTGAGAACTAATCCTTGCTATCAGATGGATTATGGTAGGTACAACTATCGAGATCCTTAATGTGGGTAAGTGATAATTGTGTATTATGTATGTGCATCTTATACATTCAAATGTTATGGTAATTTATTTAAGTAAACATATAAAAGTGGTAATTTTGTATGCACAAAGATGCATATTAAGCACATGAATTTATAATCATTGAAAAGGATAATGTATGAACTATCTTGTTATTATTAAAGTGTGATAACACAAACAATGATATGAGTTTTATGCATTTACATAGACATGAAATATGTATAAAGTGCCATGAATATTGAATGTGATGATAAGTAAAAATAAACATATTTGATTAAATACTATTTTTGAACATAAGAAAAATTTGATCATTTGAAAATAGATCTTTGACTTAAAAATGACTTAGTATATAGAAGATGAATTTTTGATTTGTATATGATTAAATGATTTTGAATATGAATTGCATGAACCCATTTCTACCTAGATTGAATAATTACCTATCAGGATATTTAAGCATGCCAAATAAAGACATTAACATATCTATAACTTAGTATAGCTTTAACTATCTTTATCTGGTATTGCTAGTCAGTGATGGCGCCACCTTTTTATACCTCTGGGTACCATCAACACTTTGCTTGAAAGAGAGTGTTGCACCCCGTACCTTCAGGTATTATAGAGACTTCACTTGAAAGAGAGTGTTGCACCTTGTCCTGTTATTCGGACAACCAAGTCATGATAGAGAGAAATTGGTCAATGAGATAAAGAAATGTGATGTATAGATTATTAGTTGTATAACATTAAAATACTCATATATTTGCTTACTAAGAAATTGTGTTTATACGTAATCATGGTTAATACAAATTATAGTATAAGGTATAAGTCATCTTATTTTTGGATTAAAATGAAGGTAGATTGAATTTTCAATTTTGATATGTATAATGTATGTAATTTTGGTAAAATGAAAAATTCTTTATTACATGTCATTTGTCAAAACAATATTTGGTGTGTTGCTATTATTTGTTGTGGTTACTCATAGCTAGGATAACTAAAAAAGTGATTGTCTAAGTTATAAGGGCATTTACTGAGGGTTTTATATCTTCAGCATGGTTCTTCTTTTACATAGGTTTAGGGACTACAAAAGAGAGAGAGAATTGACATCGCATCAGCCATATTATCAAGTTTTACTTTGTATTACACTAACATTCATTTTGGCACTCACTCCTATAAAGCCTAAGCATTTTATGGCACATATGACATATAGATAGAATACATATGGATCTATGTATCAATTTTTGTTTATAAACATAGAAAATAGGAATTAATTATTTTGATCATACTTGCATGGATAATTGTAAACTAATTAAGTATAGTTAACTAAAATGTGTGTGTATACTTGCATGGATGACTATAAATGAATTAAGTATAGTTAACTAATATGTGTGTGTATAAGTCATGTCTGATCAAATGCATCTTGGTTGTGTGACTTGTCTAAAATGTTATGTTAATGATATTAGTATTGTATATGATTAGGATGGATGATATAATTAAGATCCTTATGAAAAGGATAAGATGGTGCCTTAATATGAATATAAGTGCACAAAATAAGTAATACATGATACACGTCTACTTGTGATATTTATTGAGTTTTAGTTATGTTAAACATATGCCATTGGTCAGTTATGTTATG
The DNA here is from genome assembly GCA_948208565.1 of Hura crepitans. Lineage (NCBI taxonomy): Eukaryota > Viridiplantae > Streptophyta > Magnoliopsida > Malpighiales > Euphorbiaceae > Hura > Hura crepitans. Next base: position 12,613 of record CANXYI010150008.1, read on the forward strand.
AAAACTATATATAAGTGTGCCTTCTATATAAGAAATTTTAGGTAATGCCTTGAATAGCCATCATGCTACCAGATTTTCAGCTAGATAATGTTTTAAGTAAGTTAAAAAGGTTTTTAATTTATACAAAAGACATTGTCTCTTAAAGATCAAAAGGAATTTTTTTTGGCATGCCTTTTCATGTGTTTTTATATTATATCAGTTTGTTCTTTATTACTCTTTGCTTGGGTTGTAACATCACCTTATCGAATTTCCTCATGAGACAGGTAAGGGGTGTTACATTTTTTACCTCAAATTAAACTTATATCGATCATATTTTGACCTTATTTATGAATTGTACTTTTAAAAAATTTTATTTGCATTATTAATCCCTGAGTTAGCTTGTAAGCTCTATTCATGACTTGGAAAGCACTATTCTTGAACTCAAAATTTTTAGGTCATTACAACATAAATTGCGATGGGGTGATAATGCTTGATTAAGTAGGATGTTTGTTTATAATGATAATTGAGACAAGGATGTTCTTGTTAATGCATATAATTGAATGTATGTGAGTTACATAGGTGATTGAATGTTCATATAGTATAATTATTGCCTATGGCACATAATGCGGCACTCCCACAACTGGTGTCTTTAGGATATTGGTGGAAGGTTTTTTTATGGTATTAGAGCTTGGTTTAGGTGGTTATAGCTTGTTAACCATAAGTCTATTGTGTATATGTTTGCAATTATTTGCATAATCATTTGCATTGCATCTATATTAGCTACAAACCATTTATGTAAATTGCTCTCTATTGATTTTAGGAAACATATCTCAAAGTATGCACCATGCTATCAATGAGAAGGTTGTGTGACACCCCCTACTAGATTCTTAAAGAAACCCAATAAGAGGCGCACTTCCCGCCAGGTCACCCATTCTCAGCCTATCACCATCATCTAACACACATCAAACTTAGGCCTTAAGCCATAAATAAACATGCATAAATATAGAGCCTTAGGCTCGCATCAATAACACATATCACATATGATCATACATGCACCAAAGAGCATATAGAAATACTTAAGTTACATCAGCAGGTCATATTTACTAAATTACATGACATTTCCAAAGCTTAAATACATTTTCCTACCCAATTCCCACCTAAGTACATGGATATCCAAGTGTCTAATAATTACATCAAAGTCTTCACTTGTATCCTCTGAGCCGCTATCATCATGCTTTATAAGGCAGGTCCCGCTGTCGTGTACCTGCGCACCAAAACTGGTATGCCGAGTATACAAAATACTCAGTGGTGAACTTAAAGTAATTTAATCATGGCATTTATATCATTAACTTACTTGTATAGTTGAGGAAGTAATTTTACTTTATTATATAAATTAATTACTCACTAGGGTACTAAATTACTAAAATACCACTAGGGTATTTATCTAGTCTAAAATAGTATTTTTTGACTCAGCTAAATCATTTAAACCAAGTATTATTACTTCTAACAAGTATACTTTACAAAAATCCCTTTAGTTGTATTCATGATGAAAAATGACTAAAATGCCCTTTTTCTCCCTAAGGTATTTATGTGTCCTGAAATATTCTTCTTGACTCATATATATTATTTAAAATGGTTATTTCATCCATATCATGCATATTTGGAATTAATTAACTGGTCTGGCACATATGTGCAAAATGTCCAAAACACCTTTTTTTGCATTTTTACTACTTCCTCTGAAAAGTCATCCAACAAGCTTAAACTTTAACTTTAATAATTATTCTACTTATTACTTAATTTATTTCACTAGCCCAACTAGAAAAAATGATACTTTAAGACACTGGATCTAGAGGGATAATAAACTATTACAGTGATCCCTATTCTAGACCTATGCTATTGTATTGGCATGTGTGACATAATAGAGATCAGTTATAGCCTCCCCAGACATAAGTAACTATGTGACATAATGGAGATCAGTCCGTAGACCTCTCTAGCCACCAATGAATACCATCAATAACTGGGTGATATAATAGAGATCAGTCCATAGACCTCTCCAGCCACCAATGAACTAGCAGCTGTAAAACCTTAAGTTGACAGGTTAACCCATTTAGTGGGTGTCTAACTAATAGGCCAAGTAGCTCAACTTAAATTCATTTATTGACAAAAAATGTTCTTGTAACATTTAAGTTTCAAAACTAGATAGATAAAAATTTTATCTCATACTTTAATATTTTCCTCAAACTAGTATAGCCATATTTTGGCTCTATTAGGTAAAATTCCAAAACAATTTTTAAGTCTGTTATTGCCAAAACTCAAGGCATCTTGTATTATAATTTATCAGGGCATTTCCACTTAAAATGTTAATACTTTCTATCCAGTGACATTTTTGGTTTAGGTAGAGGTCAACTGGATAGTTATAGGTCATTTTAACCACTTTTAAAGTCATTTTTTTGGACTGTTTTAAGTCCAAATTAAACTCAGTTTTCACTATTCTTTTTAGTACTTTTCTATGCAGTAAGCTAATTATAACTGGGCTAAATCCATGGCTAAAACATAGGCACTAAAGCTAACTAGAACTGGGCTAACTCTACGGCCAAAATATAATTCAAATCTAGCCTCTCAAAGGCACAAATAAGGTTCAATTTAATGGTTCATTTGAAGCCACTTTTTAAGTCATTAATTCAAGCTTTAACCATAAGTTTTAGTCCATATCTTTCCTAGACATTTCAAGAAACATTTTCAAGTGT
>CANXYI010150079.1:0-12245 GCA_948208565.1 Hura crepitans
TAGGTAACAGATAACTAGCTTCAAATAGCCTCAATAGCAGCAGTGCAGTTTAAGGAAGATCTTATCAAGTATTTTAGTTATACAGTGTGATTTAATAATATTAATAGTTGGCACTTATATGTAAGCATATTAGTACTAGAGTTTTATGATATGGTATGTGGGATGTAAACATGTTATACTAGTTATGTTGTTATGATGTGCATCTGTATGGATGAGATTGTATGATTCGATGTGCCTGCTTGAGATATTAATTTGAGATTAGGACAAAAAAGGTCTAAGTGGTTGAGAATGATTGAGAAATTATAAAAGTGCGATTTTATGTAGGTTTTATTTTGGGATATCTAACAGTGCAGCTATTATGCCACTCAAATTTTGTTGTATGAGATAGTTTATGTGATATGTGTGTTATTTATATAAAAGGGTTTTAAGAAGATGTTGCTAAAGAGATTACAAGTTATTTGTCGTGTCATCTCTTATTTGGACTAGAAATGGTTTGGGTAAGAGGTGTCACAATGTGGCATCCCTCATTCGAATTCACCTATTGTGTTGAGTGAAGGATGTTACACATAAACTAATAGTATATAATATATGTCTTCTGAATTATATACGTGTTCTATTAATATTGATAAGGTATTGGGTGGATCAAGAAGATCCTATGAGCTAAGATGTGAATGTATTTGATATAGAAGGGTTTATTTTATAGGTTAAAACTTTTTGATTTTTGCCTATTAACCATTATGCTGCCAGATTTCTAATAAAATTTCTTTAAAGTGCTTTGAGAGTTTGAGAGTTGTAATTGATTTTGACCCATTTAAGAGTCAGTATGGTATCCAAATTGAATCTAATAGAATTAAATTAGGCTAAATTAAAGCTAAAAAACCTTTGTCAATTAAGGTTACATATAAAGTTAAGTGAGTATAAAAAGAGAGAAATTTTAGGATGGGTGACCTACTGGGAATTGACATCTCTTATCCAGTTCAAAAGTGGATTAGGCAGAAGGTGTTACACCTGGGCATTTGCTCTCCTGTTGCCTCAAGTGCATTACACTACGGGCTCTACTGCTCATATATACTCCTTATTTTTGTCTTAAACTTTTGAATGTGGTTTTTGACATCACTTTGCTTTGTAAGCTTTTACTCATGCTCTTGAAAGTGAGCAGTTCATGACTTTATTTTGCTTTGCAAGATTCTACTGATGCTCCTAAGACTGAGTTTTCTTTATGTACAAAGAGGGTAAGGATAGCTTCTAGCTCTAAGAGACCTTAATCCTTGCCTTCTCTTATACATGTTCCTCAAGGTCAATCTATGACTCCTACTACTAACCCTCAACTAATGCCTAGTGAGGTTGTTGGTACTGTTATTGATGCACCTAAGCTGAGTTACATGTGATATAGTATTCATAGGAAGTTGACTTTCACGCACCTTAAGATTGAGGATAACGGGCCTATGCCTTTGACTAGGGCAATATTACTCTAGTATTTTCTTTATAATCTTTTAGCTTTATTGATTGATTTTGCTATTTATAACATTTTTGCTCGAACTGTAACAAGTTAAAAGGTCTCTATATGAGAGGATTGCTTGTGTAGTAGTGGCTTTCAGGTGAGTAATGGTTGATAAGACTCACATCCTTGTAGTATGTTCCTTCTAGTAATCTTTAGTTATGGGTATATGGATGGTATGCATGAAATTTATTAATACATAGGATGGATTAATCCCTCATTCATTTTATAAAATAAGTTAGCTCAAAGGGTGGCCTCACTGCTAGTTGCAAGGAGAAAGCACAAGTTATTGAAGAATGTTGAGAAGTTGGTGTTTTCTTCTAATGTTGAGGACACAGAGAGTGATGAGATGGAAATATAAGGATAGTAACCTCTATTTTTTTATTTGTTGAGAGGCCCTCATTTTTATGTATAGATATGCATTTAGAATACTTTCTACCATATACATATTTTTTGTTAAATACACTTTGATTTTACTTTTTACATTTGAATGAGTAAAAATAACATATAAAAGGACTTTTACAACAAAACACCCTACCTTTAAAATTATACAAAGAGATCATACTATCTTGGGTATATGACATTCCTCATGTTATGGAGTTCCTAAGGTAAGAGAATGAGTAGGAGTCATGCTAAAGTCCTAACCATCTATGTAACTAGGGAGCTAAAGCTCAATAGTGTTCTTTAACATTTCATCATTAGGATACAGGGCTTGGCCTCTCAAGCATTATATTTTCAATGACACCTCTCAAGTAATCTATTTTTGCACACTCAGCTACATCGAGGAAAACATCTCACAGTGTCATTTTGATTAATACCATAACGAGTGACTACTAGCAGATGATCAGATGTACACTACTTATATAGGATTTAACAAAAGATATAAATACCCTTAACTCATTTAGCAAGGTACACCAAACTATTTTCATACTAATAACTTTGATAACATCAATCAAGTGAATGTTAGATATCTCTCTTACCTTTGTATCTTACGCCTATTCTTCCATTATCTTAAATCCATGACTCCTATCAAGCTTAGTTACTTTATTTCATCAGCCAGATACCTTACTAAAATTTATAGTACTATACAGACTTAAGGTCAAATAGTCATATATATAGTTCTTGTATATAGAAAGTCATCCTTGTGAAATTTCATATAGACCTACTTCATATAGATGGATAAATGTTTATACACATGCATACGCTTGATTCACTTTAAATGAATGATCAATGGCAATTGCTTTGAATAAGTGTGCACCGTATGTATATGAGGATGGGTATGTGTGTGTGCCTACATAGTTGTTATTACAAATTTGTATGTGTAGATGCTGCATTGAACACTAGCACAACGGTTGAGTGATCTTTAGCATACATGAAAATTTTGCATGCGGTGTTATGATTATGGGTGTTATGCACATCAGCATGCTTAAATGTGTGAATAAATGATATGTATCTGGTTCTTATGCTTTTTCTAAATGTAGAGATGTGATGAAACATGTGTTCTATAAGCTAATGAATAGATAATGCATTTAAGATGAATATAATGATGCATGTCTTTCTTCTAAATGAATAAGGACCTAGATGAATAATGAATGCATGCATAAGAAACTGTATGATGGATATAACCTTTTCCAAAATGAATATATCTTTTCACAAGAAGTACATATCTTTTCCTATACTGTGTGTTGGTCCTAAATGCATGAGCCAGTGTATGTTTTGTTGTTGAGATCACTCTCTTATCAAACTTGTCATAGGAAATTTTTGTTTGAAGGTGTGCAGGTATAGGCTAAATGAGACATTTTTTAAAAGAATAAGTCAAGTTAGTGTGATGAAAAGGTTAGGGAAGTGTAAAGAGGTAAGTTCAGTCAAGGTGATAAATGAAAGGCTTCACAAAAGTTAAGCAAAACACACCATAATGGCAATGAGTCAAGATGTCAACTTGCTATAGGAAGCATTTTAAGCACACGTGGTTAAAGAATGAGTAAGTGATAGAGCATGCGATTGTAAAGTATGGTACCCCTATTTTCTCTCTTCCTTTAATTATTGCCCACACTGTCCTTTTTGGGTTTTTGATCCAGTAAGGCTTTTTCTTTTTCTTTTTATAGCTTATCTAAGTTTTGTTAAGGCATGTTATACTTACAATTTTAGGAATGGCTAGAAGTTTGTCAGGTAGAATCTGATTGATTGGTTTTGAACATTAATTCTTAAGGAATGGCTTAAAGATTAATGTGTTCTAAACATGCCCCTTTTAGATGTTCGTCATATTGGCATTGCTTGATTGGCTCTTCTCTTGAAGTTTGTCGTGTTGACTTTGACTAACTAGCTTTACACTTACCTTTTTTTGGGAATAGTTAACATGTTTTAGAGCTCATAAACTTTTGTAGACTATAAACTTGGTGTGATTTGTCTTAAAGCCCATATCATTAGATCTTGATAGAGCTTTTGGGATCAAGAAGTAGCTTGCTATGGGTGCTAGCTTTGTGGTACTAGTTTTTTGAATCCTTTAGCTTCGACTGTATGGTAAATGTAATCCTTTTAACCTTTTTGAGTACTATATTGATGATATCCCTAATATTATCTAGTCTGAAGATTTTTTGACTAAATATTTTCTCTCAATTTCCTTAACTTTTACCTAAGCTTATGCTCTTTATTAATTGACCCAACAAGAATTAGAAAACTCTTTTTTTTAATATATGGAACCATCATTGAAAAGAGGTTGCTCGGTTATTGAGGCTTAATATAAATCCTTTTGTTCCAGTAAGCTTTAGTGTTTTGACTTTTTAAAGCATTTTAACTTTTGCAGTTTTCTTTGGGTAACAACTAAAAAAATGTTTGTTGTTTTAGAATTATTCTCATAAGATTTTAGGCTTTGAAGAAAATGATTATGTTGTATAAAACTTTTTTTAAAAAAATGAATTTAGTACTTTAATCTTTTAGAGCTTGCTGAACTAGTACCACTCTTAAGGTTGAAGAAAAGTATTCACTTTGGTTTACTTACCCTCACATTAAAGGATATTTTTCATGCCTTTCAAGGAAACCTCAAGTGTTGAGCTTTAAAATTACGTGCAGTAGTGGTGAGCAATTCTTAGGAGGACCATGAGTCATTTATGATACCTGTGGATTAAGATTTTTGTTTCTATTTTTTTTATCTCTTAACTCACTTTCAAGAATATTATGGTATGAAATTAATGTGGTGAACAAAGATGTTCACAAAAAAGCAAATCATTATTTTATTAAACCTTAATTATTGTTCATAACAAGAGAAGCAAAGGAAAAAACACTCGTATTCCTAACTATCATTAAAATCTCCCATATCCTTGGTAGTCTAGATCTTGTTAAAGAACATCATTAGTTCTTTAAGGGGACATGTCAAAACTTTGAGCTAAAGGACCTTGTTCTTCAAAGAGAAGAGGAATGGTTAGACAATTTTTATATGGGATAGTTCCCAAGATTGGGTATCGTACCAATGTCAATGAGGTCTTGGATGGTATGGTGAAGATTTTTGCATTCATAAGTGAGATGACCAGTCTTTTGATGAAAGCCACAATATAAGTCATGCCTATTTTTAACTGGAAATGGCCCGGTTGGTGGTTTTATTATAACTAAATTAAAAATGATTTTGTTCCTTAGTTCCTTGAATATTGATGATAAAGGTCTATCAAACTTGGCAAATTTGCAGTGCAGGCAACTAGGCTTGGTTCCTTGGAAATTGTTTAGCCCTTCGATGATCATTAATTTGATGAACTCTTCTTGAATCATTACTTGAATATTCTTCATTTCAAAAGCCATTACTTTCTTAATGATTGCTCTAATGCTCTATAAGTCTTTGTCATCTAGCATTATCTCTAGGGATTGGGGTGCCTTTTTTGAAAAAGGGAAAGGTAGGACTATATTTTTAAAAGTGACTGAGTGGAGGATAATCCCTTAAAATTAGTGTAACACAATATTAATGTGATATGATGTATGTTTTAGCCATTGTAATAATATGTATAGTATACCCTATTTGCGATATGAGGGCATATTAAATGATTAAATGCATGTGATATGTTGATGCATAAAGGAAGGCATGTGATACCTATGTATGTATTAACAAATGATGCATGACTAAGCCCAATTAGTATGTACAAAAGTGCAAAATTATGGGAAATTGTTATAGATATACAATTTGGTTTGTGATGTGCATTTGTGCATGTACAAGTTATGAAAATAGTAAGGCTTAAATATGTTTTTATACCTAAACCAGAGCCTATACGTAAATTCTAAGAGCCTATATGACATGTTTATATAGAGTGATGATACATGAATAATCATATCTAATGTTCGGCATGAATAAATGTAAATTTGTGAGGATGATACATAGCTTCTATGGTTTTTATGGATAAATATAGGTTATACCTATGCTAGGAAGGGTGGTGGGTTAGGATGGTCATGACATACATATATGTGTACAATTTTATAGGAATCTATAGAATAAATGATATATGCTTGAGATAGTGTGAAGGTGCATATGCATATGTCATGTTAGTAGGTGATTGATGTTTATGGATCATGCCTAAAATTCTAAGTATGCTAGTTTAATACATATATTACATGTGATATATGTTAGTGTATGCTTTCAAAGGATTCTTTACATGTGGAAGATATTTGCAGGATAAAGACACATGCAAAATTGTATAAAAATGTATGCATGATTCTTAGTGTACCAATACATTTGTAGATACATATAAAGATGTATGCATGGGTCTAGGTATATACATGATACGTATGGAGATACCTTTTTTACCAAATGCATAAAGCTATGATAATCTATATGACGTGTGTATGTTAATGTGTTATGTAGATGTATGATATAGATAAAGATAATTCTAGGAATGCATAATCAAAAAGTAACATGTGCTAGTATAAGGCACACCTAATCTTATATAGATAGTTAATACATGGGTTAGGTTACAATACAAGGAGAATTCTAAGGACGCATAATATGTGCTAGTATGGGATGTACATAAACCTATATAAAGTGTGTTTATAGTACATGTGACCTAAGGCATTATGTATGGAATACACAGATTATATGGTATACAATGTTATATGTATTTACATAAAAATCATAAAAATACACATATAGGTATACAAGGCAAACATAAGTAAGAAATCTTCTAACCTTATTATTCCTACACACATGGTCAAGCTTTTCTTTCTTTAGGTGGGATTGGTGCTTAATTGTTAGTTCTACTTGTCTGTCCTCTTCCACTGACTTATAAATGAGGGATTAATGATAGCTATAAGACTAAGGGTTAAAACATGATGCATGAGAAATATACTAATGATGCATGGTGTGTACGTGATATAACATGGATAAACATAAGCAATAAGCCTTCCAACCATATTTCTTGCACACATGTGGTCAAGCCATTTATTTCCTAAGTGGGTTTACCTAAGTATCAACAAAGGACACTTAGGTTCAATTATGGGTTTAATTAGGCATAATGACATCTTGTATTTAAAGCACATGCCATAATAATGGCCCATATCATTTAAGTCTTGTTTGATGCAAAATTAGGTTGGCCTATTCTAGAAAGAAGCCATAATGGGCTTGCCCCACTTTAAATAAGGTTAAATATAATAAGTCAATATAGCAATCATAATGCAATTGCATACCTTTAAGGTTATATAACCTAGGGGAAGCTGCTAAGCTTAACTATATAGGCTTATGGTTTTATTTCAAAAGGCTTTCATAGCTCTCACAAGTGGGGTTCCATCCTAATGGATCTTTCTAATCAAGGATAATAGCAATTAGTAAGTTTACCATTTCATATACCTAAAGATATGAGGCTTGTGAGTGATGGATAAGCTAGCAATTATGAATTCTTGAATGAAAAATTGGTTCATATTTTGCAACACCATTTAAGGTAAAAAGGGACACAATTTATATATGATGAAATGCAATGTATTGATAAAAATTAGAATATTAGAAGGCATAACATTTTGAAACTTTTGGATTCAATTATTATTCCTTAGTGGAGTCACCACTATGGATTTTCATGTTGCACTAAGGATAAGGTAGTTAATGTTTGGAGTTACCACCTGCCTCTACACTAAGAACACTCGTAACGCCTTAGCCCGCCTGGTTAGTATTGTTCGCTTTGGCTCGGGGTGCCCAGTCACCTTACAGCTTTATCCCTTAGGCAAAAAGGTGCAACACAAGAACTTCTTAAGAGGTCACCCATCTTAGTACTACTCTCACAAAAAAATGTTTAACATTGGAGTTCTGATGGGATCTAATCTCCTAACACTAAAAAGCATGCTAACCATGGGTACCAAGGCCTTACTTATAAGGCTTGTACCATCTTCCCTTTATTCTAATATGGGATAGGTTGCCTATCTAACCTAAGTATGGCCACCCCACCTTAGGACATGAGAGTCCTCACTTGTCACACTCATGCTGGGGAGGGTCAAGCTCTGATACCAATTGTAATGGCTTAGCCTGCCTAGTTAGTATTGTCTGCTTTAGCCTAGGTTACCCATCAGCTCACAACTTTGCCCTTAGGAAAGGGTTCAACATAAAAGCTCATTCATGTTAGTATGACTCTCGCCTAAACATATTTAACTTTGGCATTCTAATGGGATCCAATCCCTTAACACCCAAAAGCGCACTAAGGAGGGTTACCAAGGCCTTACTTATAAGGCCTTTACCATCTTTGCTCTATTTTGATGTGGGATAGGTTGCCTATCTAACCTTAGCATGCCAAATGGAAAAAGGTATTGAGGTTTGGTAAGAAAGAAAGGCTGAGTTCGATGTTCATTGGACCATACGAGATCACAAAATGTATGGGTCCATTGGACTACAGATTAGCTTTACCTCTGGAGTTACAATAAATTCATGATGTGTTTCATGTTTCCATGCTAAAAAGAGACATATTAGACCCTTTAATTATGTTGATAGATGAAGAAGTGAAGATATAACTAGACTTGTCATATGAAGAAGAACCTATTGATATCTTAGCTAGAGAGGTCAAGGAGATGCAAAACAAGATAGTGCCATTAGTGAAGGTGTTGTGGTGAAATCATGGCATGGAAGAAGTATCATAGGAGAGTGAAGCTCAAATAAGAGAGCAGTATCCATATCTCTTTGGATCAGGTATGTTAAGGATGACATCTCTTTTAAGAGGGGAAGAAACATAATGACCCAAAAATCCCGACTCTTATCAATAGTACTTTTCGGGATGAACAGTGCTTCTCAAAACAAGTCGTACTAAGTGTACCAATGGGGAGTATTAATTATGAGAGGATTTTGGGAAAAGTTTGAAGCCAATCTGAAGTCATTTGAATGGTTAAAAATGCTAAAGACATTTTACGATAGTGTCTTGTGAATAGTGCCACAGATAAAGCTGAACTGTAAAATAATTGAACAGTTGCCCAAAATAATCTGAAAATATTACAACCTAATACTCAAATATTCTGAATAGTCCAGTAGCTTTGGAATCAAAATTTTCTAATATTGGAAAGTATTTTTACTTAATTTTTGGGAAAGAAAATATAGTAATTTTTTAGGTTTCCTTCATTTTTCGAGCTTAAGATTTTAAGAGAATTTAGAAGAGCTTAAGATTTTAAGAGAATTTAGAAGAGCAATTTATCTAATTTTGGGGATAGAAATTAGGGAATTTTGGTTTTCTGAGAGGGGATAAAAAATTTTATGAAATTTGGGGGAAAATAATTTTTTAAAAATTATAAATACCAATTTCCTTCCAAATCCCTATATTTCTATCACCTATTTCCCTCCACCACTAAAAAACCATAACCCTTATCCCTCTCTTTCCCTTTGATTTTTCTTCTTCCTCTACTGTACCTGCCGCTTTATATTCTACCCAAATGAAAGAGCATCTTGAGATGAGTTCATAAGCACCAAGAATACCTAATTTGGCAAAGTATCTTAAGAGGAATCTCGAATTCCCTCTTGAGGTAAATAGTAACTTTTCGAATCTCGGGGTTTTTTTAAATTTGTAATGACCTAAAAATCTCAACTTTTATGAATAGTACTTCTCGAGATGAATAGTGATTCTTAAAACTTGAGTCACATTAAGCATACTGATAGGGAGTATTAATTATGAGAGAATTTTAGGCAAGTTTTAAGCCAATTCGAAGTCATTTGGATGGTTAAAAATGTTAAATAAGATTTTACAACAGTGTCATGTGAATAGTGCAACAAACAAAATTGAATCATAAATAAAATAAAAAATTGCACAAAATAATTTGAAAATGTTATGACCCAATACTCAAATATTTCGAATAGTTCATTGGCTTTAGAATTGAAATTTTTTGAAATTGGGAAGCATTTTTACTGAATTTTTGGGAAATAAAATGCATTAATTTTTTTGGGTTTCCTTCATTTTTCGATCTTAAGGTTTTGAGGGTTTTTAGAGGAGGAATTTATCTAATTTTATGGATAGATATAAAAAAAAATTGACACTTCTATTGATTATAATAATTTTTTAGAAAAAAGGAAAATTATTTTTTTGAAAACTATAAATAGGAAGGAAATGCAAATTCCTTCCATTTCCACTCCCTTAACACACTCTTTCCCTCTTAATTCCCTTAAAAAGTTGGCATAAACCACCTCCTCCTCTCTTTTGTTTTTTCATCTTCCATATATAAGCCCATCCCAAAAAATTATACTCGAATCAAAGAGTGTCTCGAGATAAGTCCACAGACACTAAAATCACCTGGAACGACAAAGCATTTTAGGAGAAAAATCAAGAAGTCTTTCGAGGTGAATAGTAACCCCCTAATACTCGGGTATTCTTTTTTCTCAAATTTTTTTTCCAGGGTCCCTCGGGTGTCATAGAGCTTATATCTAGGCTTAAAATATTTTTCTAACTTTTATATTATTTTATATTAATTTTTGAATTTTGTTCCATTTTGTATTCATAGGTGAAACATTAACCCGAGCCTCCCGAGGCAAGAAAAAGGCTTAGACCGGCATCGAGCATCCTGTACGACCTGTATTGGTATGTGTAATCACATTAACTTGTGATTAAATGCTTGAATTTCAATATGCCAAATAGTTCCATAATAGTAATAAATGCCATTAATTTTATTAATTCCAAATAAATGATTTGGTTGGTTAAAATATGATTATTTCATATTGCATGCATGTAATGTGATGGCTAAAACATGATATATATAGGTGATGCACATTTATCGAGGAATTAAGAAATGATTAGCATTATGTAAATTTTAGGCACATATTGATGTTATATGATCATGTATGCTAGTTTGAAATATATGGATGTGGTTTTAAGCATCTAAACATTATTCATAATTGTAAATGTGAGAGTGTGCACATTTGAATAGCCTTGGGCATATGGAAGCTGAAATTTATGCATGTGAGCCATATGTGTGTATTTGTGATTTGGATATGGTAATGACTTGAAGATGATGTTTTCTGTTTAAAAGCAATTCCAAATGTGCACTTATGATGACTAAAATGTATATGCATGCTTAGTGATGGTGGAATGCTATCTTGAACATGGTATGGGTTATCGCCAAGATTATAGCCATATAATACATGTTTATCACTAAATACCGACAGTATCTGTGAAATAGCAAGTAGAACTATATGTGTTTATTATGCACAACCATGATGCATTAGACATTTCAGTCCATGTTAATGATGATAGTAAAGGTAAAATGCGTGATTATGATGCTGGGTGAGTTTTCAAGTTTTTACACCTAGATAATATGGCCACTCGGTGTTTTTGAGCTTATGTAAGCTTATTTTGGCTATGCTATATTTTAATTAACACATGCAACTTAGCATGAATGTTTAAGCCTCGTTGAGATGCAAAATAGCCATTGGGATGCATTTATGCATGAGATGACATAAACTATGTTATATGTTAAAATGGTTAAAAATGAGAAAATTGACCAATTTAATAATACCTATATTGTTAAACAACATAGTATGGATAGGTTAAGTAGCCAACTAAGATTAGCAGCTACAATTTTTAACCTCAGGTAGTAGGCCTATGGGTCAAATGCATTTTTGTGTCGACAGGCACTAAGCTTTCAGGCCACTGTTTAGCACTACATATGTGCGAGCCTTCGGGCTGATGCATTTTATATCTATGAATACCAGTGCCTTCGAGTACACTGTTTAAGCACCTTCGGGTGGCCCGTTATTCGTTATCTAGCCTTGGATAATTGTCTCTTTAGTATGGGCATAAATTAAACAAATAATAATAATAAAAAGGATAAATATGATTCTAGCATAATTAAGGGTAAAATAATGATAGATGTATTTTCAAATGATGCATTATGCGTGACATTGATGTTTTTGGTATAATGTCGGGTTAAATCCTTTAATATGATGTATATCGTATAATGTGGAGTTTTATACTTGTAATATTGACGAGTTGATGCATATAGGGTCTTAGAACCTGAATATGAGGAAATGACGCATATGTATCGTAATAAATCATAATACATGTTTTTATGCTCATTGCCCTGTAAAATGAAGCATGTGTATATTTATGACCAATATATGAATACTTCATGCATAATGGTTGGTTTTAATTATGTTAATAACAATTCGGCTGTGTTTATGGATATAATATAGTTTTCGGGTTATTAAAGGCAAGTAAGTGCTCAATTTGCATAATTATGTTATTTGTATAATGTATGCATATGTATGGCTTGAAATATCTCACATGATATATGTTGCATAAATGTATGCTTAAATTGCTACACC
>CANXYI010150123.1:0-12849 GCA_948208565.1 Hura crepitans
AAGATGTGTTGGTTCAAGTTAATGGATTGATATTTTCTACTGATTTTTATGTTCTAGATATGGAAAAGGATGAGTCTAGTAATGCCTCTGATATTTTGTTGGGGAGACCTTTCCTTAGTACTGCTAGGACTAAAATTGATGTACATGATGGTACACTTATTATGGAATTTGATCGAGAAATAATTAAATTTAATGTTTATGATGCCACAAAATATCCAAATGAAGTATGTTATGTGTATGGCATGGATATTATTAACCCATTAGTTAAAGAGAATTTTATGATACATGGAACTGATAAGTTAAATCTTACACTATGTGAATTACACAATTAAAAATTTGAAAGAGGCTAAAAAGAAAAAGGTAATAAATGCTAAATTGAAGGAATTAGTTGAACCTTTGGAAGCATGCAAGGCCATAAGGTATGCATCCCCACTTACTTCTCATTCTAATGCCTTTCCTTCTACTCTGTAGGCATTACAATGGGAATTAAAGCCAGATTGAGAGACATTAAGCATGGGGTGTCGAGTCTAGGACAATAAACAAAGGAGCTTTTGGGAGGCAACCTAAGATTTTTATTTTATTTTTCTTTTGTTTTTATTTATCTGCATTTTGTAATTTTGATTTGAATTTATTTCTTGAATTTCTGTTCAATTAGGCTTGTTAATTGTCATTTAAAAATTTTTGCATTTTTCTATTTTAATTTTTATGGATATTTGTTAAAAAAAATTAGTCATCTTCAACCTTAAGACTTGATAGATTTTTCTATTATGTGTTTTTTGCCTTTTTGTGCAAAGCAAGAACAATGGAGAGTAAGAAGGAACATTAAAAAAAAGACTGAATTTAAATTATTAATACAGCACTAATAGCCGTAGGCCTTAGCCTTGGGCCACAACTAGTACAAAATGTCAACGCGCTAAATATTTTTAACTTAGTTTCAAATTTTTTTACTTTTAACCCTTCTTTTTGAATTTTTACAGACACTTATGTTCCCTTAATAGATACCGTGCTACTCAAGAGAAGAGCCCCCAAGAGAGGCAAAGCGACGCCAATGGCCATCATGCCTAGAGAGCAACCAATGCCCACCACGACCGTGACTACTGGCGCCATCGAAGAAGCATCCGTGCCAACCATTTCGGCTATACCCGTGCATGGTAGCGCGATGGCCACCCCTCAAAGCCACTAAAGAAAGGCGATAACAACCACAACTCCAGCCACCAGTAGCCGTTGTTGTCGGATACCAACAACCTCCGACAATCTACCTCCACCAGCGACTAGCGCGTTGCAAGCCTTAACGCCTGATACGATTGAAGCATCTGCTGCAGCCGCGACAC
This sequence comes from Hura crepitans, assembly GCA_948208565.1. Lineage (NCBI taxonomy): Eukaryota > Viridiplantae > Streptophyta > Magnoliopsida > Malpighiales > Euphorbiaceae > Hura > Hura crepitans. The sequence goes on from CANXYI010150123.1 coordinate 1,332, forward strand.
CCACTTCTGCTACACCACCAAAAGCTAAAGAAAGTGGCTAGTAGCCAAATGCAACAACTTTGACAGTTGACGTTCCCTCTTCCGTAAGTTCGATAGTGACAGGAGCACCACACGTGCTTGAGCCAACCACCACTAGCAACCAGCTGCAACAGGAAATGAAGGAAGGACCCCAGTGACAGCAACAATCTCACGTAGGGAAAAGAAGAGCGGTCCTACCACCCAATAATGACCTCCTGAATGGCCATTTCACTTTCATAGACAATAAGGAACAACAAAGGTACACCACTATTTCTAAATTTCTTATTATGCAGTGTAGATCAATTCACTAATTTACACTATCTGAATTACATATTGGGCATCGTGTGAATGCACTGATTGCCAACATTGGTTAGCAAACTTACTACTCCTTGAACTTGCTTGCTTATACTGCGTTGTGCAGAGAATTTTACTGCACATTCACATTTAAAAAGCTAAAAGACTTAGCAAATTTCAATCTAGGAACACTAAATGTGATATCATTTAGATTGATGGGGCATAGGTTCAAAATGTCTGTGATTGATTTTAATATGGCCATAGGACTCATTTCTAAAGAAAAGGCTGATTCTAATGAATATTTGACTAGCTTATGTGACTTTCTTGAAGATTTTGATAGCCTAGCTATTTATAGGGAATACACATAGAATGACACCATAAAATATGTCCCAGGTTCCTCTAGAGACATATTTTTATAGGATGGATCACTGAGATACATAGATTTCTTACTTTCTAATTTTTTAGGAGGAAAGACGCACCTGGCATAGTTTTAAAAACTGAGTTATTTTTTCTTTAGTGCATGATGACTGGTAAGAGAGTTAATCTGGGATTTTGGCTTACTAGTCAATTCTCTAATGTTTTGTCATTTAAAAGACCACTCATTTTGGGATCATTAATCACTCATTTTGCTATTACCACACACCTGCTTGACACAGAAGATAATGATCTGCATATTGCCTATGATATGCCCCTTTTAAATGTTAGATGTTTGGATAGTAGAGGCTTGCTAGCTCGGAAGAATGGGTACGTGTGTTTTGCTCCGACAGGTCCTGTCGTACCATACCATTTAAGGATTTTCTTTGAAGGAAACAAGGCAAACTCCACCCAGAGAGCTGGTCCTTCACAACAAGGAACCAGGGCTGATCATTCACAAGGATTCGAGAAGATAGATGAACGCCTCAACTTCCTCGAGGGAAGACTTGGCCTGATTGAGGACCAACTAACCCGTATGGACAAGAACATCATCGGCATTTGCAGAATCCTCGACATCAACTACATCTCGTACACTTAGTTGCCCAGTCAGGGGAGTTTCATGTCCTTATACTTTTATATAATTTTCACATATGAGGACATTGGGTGGTTTAAGTGTAGGGGTGTACATACTTTTTGTTATTCTTGCTTTGCATCAACATAGTTCAATTTTCTTTCTTTTCTTTTCTCTTTATTTTTTTCTTTCTTTCTTTTCTCTTCTTGTTAAGAAAAATTTGGTTTATTTCAATTGCATGTTTTGTTTTCCTTAAAGCATCCTTGCTACTTAAGTCTAGTAATTTAGGTTGTGAATTCTAAAAAGACAATTAGACTGCTTATTTCTTTATTCTTCACTTGTGTTCACAACTCATGAATTGAACATTGTGATTGGATTTAAAAAGGTGAAATAATTAATTTTGTGTGCATATTAATTGGATTACCATGTACATGTGAAAAAGTAGCTAAAACCTGCCTAGATATTAATCTTGATGCTTGAAATTGCATGAAGGGAGACTTGAAGACTAGTATCTTTAAATTAAAATTTTCTCTTTTTAAAAAAATAAATAAAATAAAATAAAATAAAAAGGGGCACATCTTAAACTTTTCACTTCGTTGGTCTTAGGAATTGTGGTCACCATCATTGGTTGGTTCAGGTGGCATGGCACATATTCCCTTTAAACAAACTCTCCTTGATAAATTATAAAAGTGAATAAATAAAGAGAGGAGATTTGTGTATGGAGCAATCTAATGTTGGGAGAATCAACCCCTTACTTAGGCTAAAAATGATTCGAATCACCCACATTTCACTTTGTTACAAATGGTGCTAGTAGCCACCTAGGGCTATGATCTATTAAAGATACCTAGGTAAGCATGACAAGTGCTTAAAATTAAATAATTTAATGACTAAATTGAGAGAAAAATGTTGAATTATTAATCTTGATACTTAGCCCTTTGGTCTCTAATTTTTTCTCTTGTGTGCCTTGTGTGAATTTGAATCTTGGCAGGTTTAGATATATTTTTTCATATGCATTAGCTTTAATTTTAGATGGATTAAAATTGTTGTGTGATTAAAATGTACCAAGCTAGTATTCATTGTGTTGGAAAGGATTGTCATTTAATCTTGTGGGAGTATTGAAGTTTGTTGTTTGATTTCTTTTCGAATTTTATAACTTGAGTTGTTGGAATTAGGTAGTGATGGCTGTGAAAGGGAAACTACATTCCACCATCTATCTCTTTTTGTCTTAATGCTTATGCTTAAGGGCAAGCACGGTTTAAGCATGTGGGAATTTGATAGGGTGCATTTATGCACTATTTTCCCTATAATTTCCTATGCTTTTACATGGTTAATTGTGTTAAAATGATATAGATTGACTTAGTTTGGGAATTTTGGTTATTTTGGATAGGTTTTATAAATCTCAAGTCAATTTTAGATTTTTAAAGACTTTTTGAAGAATCTGTCTAGCTACGAGTGTTAGCCTTGGGTCAAGGCTATGAGTCACAACAAACTGTCAGATGCAACCCAATTTTTATTAGATAGCTGGCATATTTATTCACACTTTTTAGGTAAAGTTTTATGGGAAATAATCCCTTACTGATTAGGATAGTATCAGAGAATATTTGAATTCTTATTTTCTATCTTTCCTTATCTTTTAAAGAGATTTTAGGAATCAAACTATCCTCTTTAGGATTATCTTAATTCCTATTTATTCTCTGTAAAAATAAGAACGTGAACAAGAACAAAATATCAGAGATTTTAAATATTTTCCCGCTGTCAAAAATATGTGTGGTTGATTTCTTCATTCTAGCCAAAGGTTAATAAAGTTTATGTTCAACAAAGATTGTGCGATCTAATCAATTTCTTCCCTTCTCTTTATTATTTCAGTTTTTGTGAATTTTTTGCTATCTATTTTTATATTACTATTTTTATTGATTCTACAATTTGGCCAATTGTATGATTGATTTAATAGTAAGTGCTTTTCAGATTTTTTGGGAAGATAATTTCTTAATAAATCTAATTTTAGTGGCAACCAACTGACAAACTGTGTTGTGAAAATACACAAGCTAGTTATGATACATTATGGTGTCAAGTTCATTAATTAGAATCGGATTCCTTTAATTTTTAATGCTTTTAATGAGTTAATTCCTAAGGTGGTATTCTAGGTTTTATCTCGATTAATTAGGGATTAATTATTGAGGTTTCATAATTAATCTATTATTAAGAAGGAATTGGTTGTTAGATGGTAGTCAACAACTATACCTGATTGATTGAAATAATAAATTGATATCTTTCATATCAGTGATCAGTCCTGAGAACTAAACTGAATTTAATCCTTGTGCTAGGTTTCTATCTATTGATTTTTATATTTAATTTTTTGCTTTCATTTAATTTAAATTATTGTTTTAATTTTGAATCGCATAAACCCCTATTTAATTGCTCAAATTAATTATCTTTATTTTAAAAAAATTTAAATTAATCCAGTCCCTATGGATTCAACCCTGCTCACCCTATTTATAATTTATTTGTGTTTAGAGAGTAGGAATTTATTTTTGATGGATTCGACACCCATCATAAATTATGATATGAAAATTGAATGGTAACACCTCCACGGCCTTTAGGAATAGTAGGAAGCAAAATTTCATAGAAAGATCGCGTAGAAAGCTCAATAAACAATACCCATTTTTCATTCAGGTAAGTTTTTTTGAACTCCAATTTTTTTCCTACATTTCTCAAGTGCCCAAAAGTACTTTTATGTGATCGGTTTCAATTTTTAGCGATCGTTTGATTTTATATGGATTTTAACAAAATAAATATGTATTCCGCAGTTAAGCAGGGTGATAAACAGAGCGACAAATGGATAGAGAAGGTGTCATTAGACCTCATGTGTGCATTTTGACTCATAAAGTAAGTGTAATCACTATAATATGTTTTGTCAATGTATGCCTAAAATGAGTGAGTGTGTGTATGTGAATGTGTATTATGAGCAATTAGAATTTAATGAATAAATGAAATGATTTAATGACAATGCCAAAATTTTTACATGTCTTTTGATGTGTGTGTGATAATGAAAATGAAAGTGTGAATGTACATTACCTTATGGCCAAAATTAGTGTTGTTATGTATAAGAATGCATATGTGAATTATGTGAATGTAATTGGAATAAATGCTGTTCAAAGTGTGTATGGTATACATTATGTGAGTGGTATGAAATTAATAAGCACATTGAATATGTGAAATTCAAATGAAGGGTGTGAAAACCTTTATATGGTTGAAATGTGCTTGTTGGTTTGTTATGTGCATATTTACTTAACATGTAATAATTGTATGTTTAGTGTATTATTAATGTAATGGAGTATGACATTTGTGAAGCATGTGATCAAAAGAATGCTTTGGATAGGAATAATGGATAAGCCAAATGGTTCAAGGCATGAAAGTGTGCCATGTGGGTGTTAGAATGCCTAAGAATATGAAGTTATGTAATGTTAAGTGATGGAATGCATTGGGCCAAAAATTGCTACATAATGATGTATGAAATTTAAGTGTTATGAATATGTAAATTCTATAGTTACTTGGCATATGAATTGTGTATATGCTCATTTATGACCTAAGTTAAGCAAATGAAATATGGCCTATGTTAAGTTATTTAGTCATGAAAAATGACTTATAATTATGCTAATAAGTGAATTATAAATGATGGAAGCATTATGTATGCACTTTTGGTAAAATGGACATATAGTGTGTTTTGATGCTATATGATATCTATATATGCCATATGCTTGAATCTGATGTCTATGCCATGCATTATAACGGTAATATAATTTTTAGAACCATGAAAAGGACTCAAATGGTAGACATGGATTATATAAGCAAAATAAGCTTAAGTCAGAAGAAAATTTTAATACATGTAATTAATATCCCATTCAAGTAAAACAACCTAGTCGGATAGGTTGACCAATCAACTAGCATTATTAGCAGCTACTGGGGTACATCTATGCCTTTATATGTTGGTCAATAGGTCTATGCTCTTTGGCAACCTTCGAGTCCTATGTTGATATCAGTCTTCAAACCTATATTGGTAGATGGACCCTCGAGTTCATATTTTGGTCGTAATGGCCTTATGCATGCTATGTTAGTCTTTAAACTTATGTTGATATCAGTCTATGAACCTATGTTATGATTTGATCGATAGGCCTATGATATAATCAGTCTTCGAACTTACGTTGGTAGATAACTTTCAAGTTATTTGGAGGTCATACTAGCCATCCACCTCGTTATCCATGGGATATTGTTTTCTTTGATATGGGTAATTAATTAAGTAATTAACGATAAAAAGAAACATGCATATTGAGGAAATACTATAAATTGTGAATTTTAGATAGCTTCATTACACAAGATATTTGACTTTATGTATGTTTTTATGACTTAGCACTTTTGTTGTACATGTAAAAGCCCATTATTATATTGATTTGATTTTTATTATACTAAAATGCTTATCAATAAATATTGATTTATGGATGAATTAAATTGATATGGCATATCATGCTGATCAAACCACTAAGCTCTCGCTTAGTGCATCATGTTTTCTTTGTGATGCATAGTTTCATGGAGAACAAGTTAAGCTCAAGTCTCGGTGCTACAAGTTCTACAAGTGAAGGCTTGTCTTTTGGTATATATTTTGTTTTATATATCAGTTATGTGATGTAAAAATGTAGAAGCACTCGTATGTTGTAAATTGAGAAAAATAGGCCTACACTATATAATTATGTGTTTTTAAATGTTGTCAATGTTTTATAACCTTATTAAATTTGGTTTTTAAATGATTTGCTTGTATGAATCTCTTCCTGAGGTTGAGATTCTATTTTTTGTTGTTAACTGATTTAGAGTGGTCAAAGGATCACATAAATGGCGATTTGAGCTTGGATTCCAAATAAAAGTGTTTGTTTTAATGCAAGTCACTATTAAAAACTTTAGGACAGTGCCCGGTATAGCCATTATGCTACTAGATTTTTGGCATAAGGATTCCCAAATTATTTTTCCAACTAAGTTTTAAAAAGTAGTTTTTATAAACTCGCATTTTCATAAATTAAGTATTTTGATAATAGTAATTGTAAACACACTTTTAATATGTTAAGGTAGTTCGAATATTATACTTGTGTACACACTTCCTACTCGGGTCTAATAATTAGATTAGGTAGGGGGTGTCACATTTGGTGGTATCAAAGCATTAGTTTATACATTCCTTCGTAATATATAAGTGTTTTAGGATTAAGTACATACATCAAGTGATTTATCATATCAAGGCTTATGCTTGTTCTTCTACCTACAGTTAAGATGAGTCATACACTGCACAGTGATGAGGAAATCAAGATCTATGCTCTGACCACCGTTAGGTAAGAGGCTCTTAAAAGAGGGTTAATTTCTCATAGTGATGCTGGACAAGTATCATCAGTAGCATGAGTATTGCCTATTTTCCTTCAAGAGATATTAGATTTGTTAAGACCAGCTACTATTGTTGCACTTACTACACCTACACCAGTACCACAGCCACCACAGGCAACATCTCAAGCTCTCTAAAAGCCATACCTTAAGAAGATTAAGAAGATGGGAGCTGAGGACTTCAAAGGTGAGATAGCTATTGATGTTGATAGAGCAGAGTATTGATTGGATAGGGTAAAGTGAATTATAAAGCAGCTAAAATGCTCCCCTAAGGAGATGGTTATTTGTGCAACCTCTTCTACAAGAAGAGGTATACCAATGGTGGGTTATAACCACAGAACACAAGGCTGAAGAGGATTTAACATGGTACTTCTTTCTAGAAAAATTCCAAGAGAAGTACATTATAGAAAGGTACTTAGATAGTAGAAAATAATAGATTATGGATCTAAAATAAGGCCAAAAGACTATAGCAGAGTATGAGAAGGACTTCACCATGCTAACTAAATATGCCAAGGATATGGTATAGATTAAAGCCAACAGATGTAAGAAGTTTGAAAATGGGTTTAGCATTAAGATTAAGACCCAAATTGCTCCTACAAAGATTAGAGACTTCACATCTCTCGAAGATGCTTATTATATAGCTGAAGAATGTCAAAAAGAGAGAAAAGAGATATATCAAAAGAAGAGGTCCTATGTCTAAGAAATGGCTAGTGGGGCTTAGAATCAAGATAAGAAGTTCAAAAGAAGTCAGACTAGGGGGCAATCATAGCATTTCTAGAGATAGGGTTAGTCTTAAAAGCAAGGATAGGGGCCTAAAGTAAAAGGAAACAACAGTCACAGGTGGCCAATGCACTAGGCTCCATAACTAGGAGTAACCCTATACCTCAGTGCCCTACATGCCATAAGAGATATAAGAGAGAAGGCTAGAGAAATAAGCCAGAAGTATGCTATGGGTCTAATTCACTGAATCACTTTATCAGAGACTATCTAAAGAGATCTAATGTTGCTTAGGGATCTGCACCTGCTTTTATCTGAGGTCAGAGAGGAGATTAAGGTGACAGGAGAGATAGGACAGAGGGAACTCCGAGGGTTAGATTTGAGACAAGAGCAGAGCCTAGAGCACTAATTAGGTAGTATGCTATTTAAGCCAGAGAGGAGGTAGACTCTCCAGATGTCATTGTTGGTACCTTCCTTCTCTTTAACTTTTATACTTTAGCTTTAATAGATCCGAGGTCTACATACTCATATATATACACTGCATGGGCATGAGACCAAGGGTTAGTTTTAGAGCTTCTTGACCTAGGGATTTTTGGTAGCAACCCTATAGGCTAACATGTGATAGTGAATAAGGTTTACAAGGAATGTCCTTTAATGGTCTGAGGATACCAGTTTTTAGCTAACCTTATGGAGTTACCTTTTAATGAATTCAACTTAATCTTAGGTATGCATTGGTTGTCCAAGTATCAAGTGATTATGGATTGCAAGCATAAAAGGTTATGTCTTAAAGCTAAAAATGGTGTAATTATTATAATTGTGGGGGGAAAAAAGGATTTTCTCTCTAATGTTATCTCAACTATTATAGCCAAAAGGTTGATAAGAAAAGGGTGTCAAGCTTTCTTAGCTCATGTGTATGATGCACACAGTGGAGAGTTAGATACTAGTTCTATAGCAGTAGTGTCAAAATATGTAGATGTTTTTCCTAAAGAGTTACCTGGTTTGCCACCTAAATGGGAACTCTAGTTCAGTATAAGGTTTTACCTATCACTCTTCAGTATCAATAGCTCTATATGGAATGGCTATAGTAAAGTTAAAGAAATTAAAACTTCAGTTGCAAAAATTACTTGATAAAGGTTTCATAAGACTGAGTGTACCACTATAAAGAGCACTAATTTTATTTGTGAAGAAGAATGATGGTTCTCTTCGGTTGTGTATGGATTACCGACAGCTGAACAAGGTGACCATTGAGAACAAGTATCCTTTACCAAAGATAGATGATTTGTTTTATCATCTTAGAGGAGCTAAGATGTTTTTTAAGATTGATTTAAGATTCGGACATTATCGATTGAGGGTTAAAGAGGCAAATGTGGCTAAGACTACTTTTAGGACTCATTATGGCCATTATGAATTTTTAGTAATACCATTTAGGCTTACCAATACTCGAGCAGCTTTTATGGATCTAATGAACAATGTGTTCAGCCAATATCTTGATCGGTTTGTATTGGTTTTCATTGATGACATCTTAGTTTATTCTAAGAGCAGGGAAGAGCACGAATAGCATTTAAGGAGAGTTCTTCCGATTCTGAGAGAAGAGAAGCTTTATGCCAAGCTTAACAAGTGTGAGTTTTGGCTCAGTGAGGTGTCTTTCTTAGGACATATAGCTTTAATCGATATTATTTGAGTTGATCCAAGTAAGATTAAAGCGATTATGTGGTGGAAGGCACCTAGGAATATGATAAAGATCAAAAGTTTCCTTAGTTTGGTTAGGTATTACAAATGATTTGTCAATGGTTTCTTTTTTATTGCAACACTAATAACTCATCTATTGAGGAAGGATGTAAATTTGTGTGGGATGACAGATGTCAAGAGAGGTTTAACAAGTTGAAAGCTATGCTGACAGAAACTCATATTCTTATACAACCAGTGATCGAGAAAGATTTTACCATCTATAATAGTGCATCTCATAATGGATTGTGGCGTGTACTGATGCAAGAAGGCAAGGTTGTTGCTTATGCTTTAAGGAAGTTGAAGCCACATGAGAAGAACTACCCTATTATGATCTTGAATTAACAGCAATAGTGTTTGCTTTAAAGATTTAGAGACACTATCTCTATAGAGAGAAGTGTTATATTTATATAGATCATAAGAGTCTGAAGTACCTTCCTACCTAGAAAAAGTTGAACTTAAGATAGAGATGCTAGATGGAATTGATCAAGTATTATGATTGCCTGATTAATTATCATCCAAGAAAGGCTAATGTAGAGGTAGATGCTCTGAGTAGGAAGTTCATGTTAGCTAGAAGGCTATGAATGTCAAGTTACAGCTAGTGCGTAATGATGCCTTGTTAATAGAGATGCAAGTAAAGCCTAGTTTGCTGCAACAAGTTAAAGATTCTCAGAGAGATGATCATAGACTGATGAGTGTTATTAGTGTCATTCAAAAGGGGAAGCCCACTGAGTATGAGATAAAAAGTGATGGATGTTTGTATTACCATGACAGAATTTATGTACCAGATGTAGAAGAGCTAAAGAAATAAATTCTACAAAAGGCTCATAGTACTTTTATGCTATACATCCTGGTAGCACCAAGATGTATCAAGACTTGAAGTTGTCATATTGGTAGCTGGGTATGAAGGGAGATGTATCTAAATTTGTAACTAAATGCCTCACTTGCTAACAGGTGAAGCCAGAACATCAAGTTTCGTCTAGATTGCTTCATCATATAGCAATTCTAAAATGGAAATGGGATAGGGTCAGTATAGATTTTATGGTCAGCTTATTGATGACAAAGTAAATGTGACTCAGTTTGGGTGGTAATAGATCATTTGATGAAGACTGCTCATTTTATACTAGTTCAAATGGACTATTCTTTAGAGAAGTTGACTGAGTTGTACATTAATGAGATCTTTATATTACATAGAGTGTCGTCTTCCATTATATCTAATCAGGACCCAAGATTTATATCGAGATTTTGGAAAAAGCTTTATAATGCCTTAGGTACTCGGTTAAGCTTTAGCACAACATTTCATCTAGAGACTGATGGATAATCAGAAAGAGTTATTTAGGTAGTCTTCTGATACTTAAGTGATTGGATGGTCAGTTATGTATAACATTGTGCTTATGATAAAGCATGTTTGTTAAATGCTTGAGGACATGTTAAGGAGTTATGCCATCAAGTTCAAAGGTAGCTGGGATCGATATTCGTCATTGGCAAAATTCGCTTACAACAACAGCCATTAAGCAAGCTTGGGAAAGGCTCCTTATAAAGCATTATATAAAAGAAAGTGAAAAACTCCATTATGTTATAATAATCTAAGTGAGATGAAACTTATGGGACTAGACTTGATCTAGGATGCTGAAGAGAGTCAAAATTAGGGATAAGTTGAAGGCAACTTCAAATAGACAAAAGTCGTATGTTGACCTAAAAAGGAGAGATGTATAGTATAAAGTGAGAGACAAGGTGTTTCTCAAGGTTTAGCCTTGGAAGAAGGTTTTACAGTTTAGGAAGAAAGGCAAGTTAAGTCTAAGGTTTATTGGTCTATACAAAGTGATAAAATGTGTGGGACCACTAACCTACAGGCTAGCTTTGCCTCTAGAACTTTAACAGATGCATGATATTTTCCATGTGTCTATGCTATGAAGGTATAGATTATATCCTTCGCATGTTATATTGACTAAAGAAGTCGAGGTTAGACCAGATCTAACGTATGAGGAGGAACCTGTGAAGATCTTAGCAATAGATAGGAACTTCAGAATAAGTATGTGCCTTTGGTGAAAGTACTCTAGAGACATCATAGAATGGAAGAAGCCACTTGGGAGATAGAAGCTTAGATGAGGGAGCAGTATCCTCATTTGTTTGAACCAGGTAAATTCGAGGAAGAAATATAATGCTCGAAAAATTTCGGTTATATGAATAGTATTTTTTTAGATGAATAATGCTCCTGAGACTCGGGGTGCACTGAAGTTATTAGATGAAAGTATTAGTCATAAAATAATTTTAGGCAAAGTTTGAAATCATTCAGAGTTCATTTGATTGGTTAAAAATGTGAAGAAAGTTTATACGGTAATGTATTAGAAATAGTGACCA
>CANXYI010150136.1:0-11001 GCA_948208565.1 Hura crepitans
GAAGCTTTGAAGTGGTGGGAGACCATTACAGAGCACAAGATGACTGATGATCTTACATGGGAGTTCTTTCTTAAAGAATTCAAGAATAAGTGCATAATTGAGCATTACATGGATTAGAAGTACCAAGAGTTTATGGATCTGAGGTAGAAGCATAGGTCCATATCTGAATATGAGAAGGAGTTTTCTCACTTGAGCAGATATGCTAAGGCAGTGGTGACTAAAGAGGAAGATTACTGCAAAAAGTTTGAGAAAAGGTTGAATTAAGATGTTATGCAATAAGTTGCTTCGATACAGATAAGGGATTTTTTAGCCTTGATAGTAGCTTGTCATACCACAAAAATGGTGCATCAGCTAAGGCTAATGAGAGATAGCTTCAAGAAGAGGTCTTTTGGCTAAGGACATGGTAGTTCTAGTTATACAATTGATAAGAAATAGAAAGGGGCTCAGTCTAAGCATCAGTAGGACAAGAAGTCAGATCGATCTCAAAGATTAAGATAGGGTTTTAGAGCACATACTTAGATCTCAAGTAGATCTACTATTGGTAGTGTTTTGTCACCAGTTTGTTAGGGTACTAAAATTAAGGTTTGTGCTTCAACTAGGTAGTGTATAGCCAGATTAAAAAGTGGCTATAGCACCAGATGGTATGACTAGTATTTTGTCAATTAATATTTCAGTCTTTGCTTTGATAAATCTTAATTTAATGCCCTCACGAGCATGTACTATACCAGTACAGAGTAGACAAATAGGGCTTGAGAAATTAGATGTAGACATTGGGGTTAACAATCATATTAGGCAATGTGTGATTATGAATGGGGTGTGTAAAAGATGCCTCTGGTGATTTAGGGGCATAGATTGTTGTTGGTTTGACTAAGTTGTATTTCCATAATTAAGGTACTTCTAGGATTGATTGGCTCATTAAGTATTAGGCTATGATTAAGGGTAACCATAGGAAGTTGACCCTCTAGACTATATAAGGACTGGTAGAGACAATGGATGGTGAGAGAAATCCTTTGGACAATTTTATCTTTGTTATAAGAATATAATAAGTCCTTTGAGAGGAGAGAGGCATGTTCGGCCTAAGGTATTAATTAGAATAACTTATTTCTAATCTAGCATATCTATTAGTTAAAGCTCAATTCTTTAATATATTCTTATTGAGCTACCAAGGTTATCATCTTAGAGAAAATTGGATTCTGAAGTGGAGGTGTATCATGGTATTGCTCTAGTGTTTATTGTTCTTCAAAGGAGGGCATCTATTGAAATAAAAGCACTGAGAGCATAGCTGCAAGAGCTATGTGATAAGGGTTTTATTAGGCCCAGTATAATTTCTTAGTGAGTGTCTAAGATGTCCATGAGGAAGAAAGACAAGTCACTTGGGTTGTGCATTGCCTCAAAGGTACTTACAGAGATTGATTGTGTAGGATCAGTATCCTTTATTCTAGTGAACAATCTACTTGATCATTGAGAGAGGCTGGTCTTCGTTCTTTTAAAGTTGATTTGAGATCTGCATACTATTAGCTGAGGATTTAAGGAAGTTAATATTACTTAAGTTGCTTCTAAGACCTAGTGTGGATATTGTGAGTCTTTGGTGATGTCATCGAGGCTTACTAATGCCTTAGTAGTGTCATGAAGTGTAATGGGTAAAGCTTTTAATTTTATGCAAACTAGTAGTAAAAGTGTTCTTAGATGATCTTTTAATGTATTCTAGGAACTAGAAAGAGTATGAATAGCATCTGAGGGTTATGATATAGACCCTGAAAGTAAGATGGTTGTGTGCCTAACTTAAGAATTGTGAATTGGGTAAAGGAAGTTTTTTTTTTCTTTAAGCCACCTAGTTTCAATAGAGGGAGTTAGAATAAGCCCCAGTAAAGGTAAGGTAGTGTTAGAATTAGAACCCTCTGGGAATATAACTAAGATAAGGAATTTTTAGGCTTAATTGATGTTGCAAAGGGCTTGGAAGAGGACTCCCCTTATTGTTACTCTTTTAACTAGATTGATAAAAAAGAATCTAAGAATTTTGTGGGATAGTCAATGTCTAGATAGTTTTGCCAAGTTAGCATAGATGTCGATAGAGACTCCTATACTAATTCAACTTAAATAGGGTAAGGACCTTGTTATATGTAGGGTGCTTCACTAAATGGCTTGTTAGATGTTAATGTGATATAGAAAGGTGGAGGCTTATGCCTCTAGACAATCGAAGCCATAAGAAGAGGATTATCCTACCCCTAATTTAAGGCTAGTCACTATTGTGGTTGTTCTAAAATAAATGATAGCCTCATTAGTATTAAGAGGAATGCTATATAGATACAAATTATTAGAGTTTGAAATATCCATTACTCAAGAAAAGAGACCTGAGATAGAGAAGCTAGGTAGAGTTGATTCAGGATTTTGATTGCTTGATTGACTACCTACCAATGAGAGCTAATATGATGGTAGATGCCAAGTATAGGGAAATTTATGGTCACCCTGAGAGATTATGAGTGTCAGTTACAAGTTATGTTAGAAGAGGCAATAGTCGCTAAATTGCAAGTGAAGTTAGAGTTTAGATAGCAAATTGAAGAGAATTAGATGTGAGACAAGTAGATAGTTCAGATAATTAGCAAAGCCAAAGAAGGGAAGACTATATGGTCTTAGTTTATAGCAAGTGAGTGGTGGACTCATCATATTAGATTGTGTACATTTTGTACAGAGGATCTGGGCTACAGATGATTAAGGAAATACATGAGTCTCATTGTTTTACATTTTTTTTTTGGGAAGAAAAAATTTGAGCTTGGGAATTTTATTTATTAATTGCTAAGTATTGAAAGAGATGTGGCAGAGTTTGATATTAAATGTTTGACATGCTAGTAGGTAAAAGGTGATTGTCAGAATCCTTTTGAATTGTTGTATCCTACAGCTATATTAGAGTGACAATAAGAAAAGCTAACTTTGAGTTTTATAATGAGTTCACTATTGAGTAAAGATAAATACAGTGGTGCACGAATAATTGTTGACAGATAGTCAAGATAGTTTAAGTTACCCAGTTAGGATGGGTTAGTTTTTAAAGAAGTTGGCTAGACTATATGGTGAGGAGACCATCAGATTTTGTGTTGTGCCAGTAACTATCATGTGGATAGAGGTCTTTCTTTTACTTCTAGATTTTGGAAGGAGCTACCAATAGCTTTAAGCACTAGACTAACTAATCACCTAGTTTATTATCCTCAGTCTGATAGATAGTTAGAGATGGTGACACAGATATCATATCACATGTTGTGAGATAGTATTAGTAAGATTATGGTTTTATGATATATGTATATACATATATTCTTGGTAGAGATTGCCTATGATAGTAGTAACCAATTTAGCTTGGAAATGGACTCCTATGAGGCATTGTATACTAGACAATGTAGGACCTTTCATGATTAGAAGGAGATTTGAGATAGAAAATCTTCAACTTGATTAAAGAGGATAAAGAAAAGTGAAATAAATCAAAAAAAGGCTGAAAGCAATATGGTTAGACAAGAATCATGTATTGACTTGAAGCAGGAAATTGGTAAATATTCAATTAGAGGCAAAGTGATCTGGAGGTTTTTCCAAGGAAATATATGCAGAGGTCTAGGGAAAAAGGTAATTGAGTCTTAGGTTATCGGACCCTATAAAAGTACTAATAAGGTCTAGACCTTTAGCTTATAGGCTTGCATTACCACTTGAGCTCTAACAATACATAGTGTTTTTAAGTCTCTAAGCTTAAGGGGTACAGAGCGAATTTATTACATATAATTTTGATGATAGCTATTAAAGCATAGCTAGATATAAGTTATGACTAAGAAATAGTGTAGAGTATGGCTCATGAAATTATATAATTAGAGATATGAGTCCATACCACTATTACAATGCTATAGAGGTATAAAACACAATGGAAGTCACCTAAGAGCTAGACGAGCAAATAGGAGCTCGGTATCCTACTTTATTTGCTTCAGGTAATTTCGAGGATAAAATTTTCCTAAAAGGGGAAGAAATGTAATGCCCGTGTCTCGAGGTTCTATGAATAGTGTCATAGGGTCCAAGAAGTGCAATCGGGGTGCCGAGTCACTTGCATATGGATCGAGGTAGTGACATGGGTCATGAAACTTTGAGGGGCTCTAAAATGATGAAAAAGGGAAAATAAAAAATTTTAGCAGAACCAATAATTCATTTAGAGCTGTAAGAAATGCATCTATGCAATAAAATTTTTTGGGTTAGGATTGACTTAGGATGTGTCCGAATGGACCCAAAAATAGTGTACCTTAAAGCTTAAAAATTACACTGAGTCTAATGGGAAAAGAAATTTTGAAATCGGAGGTGATTTGTAAAGTCTCATAATTTTTGAGGTTGGCACTAAAATCAAAGCAGTTTGAAAACTGCCCCATCGGTAGAATTTGGCCACAAAAATTTATGAACAGGTAGAGGGGATTAAAATAGGTATTTTAAAACAAACGGTGTAATTTTTAGAAGTCCAAGTGAATTTTATGAATTTTTGAAATTTGTTAAAAAATTAAGATGGTTTAGGAATTCCTCGAACCATTTTTAAAGTGTCAAGATAGGGCCCATAACATGTCAAGTGGCAAGGGGGCCATGACAAGTGGATTTCCACTTATAAAGAACAAAACCCATTTCTCCCCATTTTTACTTTCTATCGACACCGGTCCTTTAGTATTTAAGCCATAACTTTCTTCTCCAGTGACCAAATAGGCTAATTCTAGTCTTTAAAATTTCTTCTAGATGTTACGCACCATCGCCAATAAGAATTAGGCCAAAAGGAGCTGTGGTTTAGGAGATAAAAATCAATCAAAAGGACTAGTTCAGAATAGTCCAAAACTGTGACCCAAAGGTGAGTTCATAGCTATTTCTCCCTCATTTATTAGGCTTTTTGGCTATTTTTTATGCTAAATCATAGCTAACATCTTGATGGTGATGTGTATAAGGCATTTGTGGCTAAAGGAAGTCAATTAGAGGTCCATAGAGGAGGTATAAGATCATTATAGTGGCTAGAAATGGGGTTAGCAACTTGGTCATTATGAGGATGGCACCTTCAAAGTGACATGTAAGTGAAATTAAAGCCTTTTCTTCATGAGTTTAGGTGCTTAGGCTAGTGAACATTTATTTAGAAGGTCTAGAATGATATAATTAAGCTAAATTCTTCTTTGGTGATAGTTAGTTTCCTTAAGCATTTAGTGAAATTGAGCATGTTGTTTTAGTGTTTTATTATTTGGCCTCACAAAGCTTGCTGGAATTTGCTGCCTATGGTTGTTTGAGTGAGTAAATTGCTACATAAGATGAGTTTATGATGTGCTTGGCTTGCTAGGATGTGAATTATTGACATTTGCATGTGGAATTTACCATAGATTGCGTAGTTATGCAAGTACCCATGAGTTTTTTTGCTTGAGTATTAGGAATGTTACTTGATACCTTAGCCATAATTGGCTTAGAATGAAATGGTTTTGAGTACACTTGAGTTCATGGCATGTATATGTGATTTAATAATGTCATCCTATGTCAAGGAATAGAAATTTAGTCCACTTCTCTTCAGTACTCAAGAGGTTAAACCATGGCACATTAACATGAAATTTAAGTTGAATAAAGTATGAATTAAAAGAATTGCAATGGCTTAATCATTGGCATGAAATGGCTATGGAATTAGCTAAGTAAATAACATAGTGATATCATAATGTACACTTAAAGATGTGCCTTGAAATGGCTAAGAAAGACTTAAATTAAAACCTATAGATAAAGCTTAAATAATGACCTAAAAAGTGATTTCAAATGAGTTAATAAGTTAAACCTTATTTATGCCTTTGAGAAGCTAGACTTGAGCTATATTTTAGCAATGGATTTGGCCCAGTTGGAGATGGCATTTATGCCTAAATTTTGGCCATGGATTGTGCCTAATTATAGTTGGCCTTGTGCCTAGAAAAGTAATAGAAAGAACTTTAGAAATTGAGTCAGATTTAAACATAAAACAGTCCTAAAAAGTGACTTTCAAAGTAGTCAAAATGACCTATAATTGTCCAATTAACCTCTACTTGAACCAAAAATATGACTAGACTAGAAAGTATTAACTTTTTAAGTGGAAATGCCATGATAAATCATAACCTAAGATACTTTGATTTTTGATCATAACAGACTAAAATTTTCTCATGCAATTTTACCTGGTAAAGCTAAAAGGGGCTAGACCAGTCTTAATAAATTTTCAAAGTATAAGAAAAAATTCTTAACTGTCTATTTTTGAGACTTAAATATTATAAGAATAATTTTGGCTAATAAATAAAGTTAAATTAAACTACTTGGCCCATTAGTTAGACACCCACTAGATGGGTTCACCGATCAACTTAGGATTTTATAGCTGCTAGTTCATTGGTGGTTGGAGAGGTCTATGAACTAATCTCTATTATGTCACCCAATTATTGATGGCATTTATTAGTGGTTAGAGAGGTCTATAGATTGATCTCCATTATGTCACCCAATTTTTTATAATGATTTATTGCTAAGGAGGCCTATGGGCTAATCTCTATTATGTCATACAGTTATAATTATTTATGGTTGGAGAGGCTTATGGGTTAATCTCCATTACATTAAATAATTAATTATGTCTAGAGAGGCTATGGTTGATCTCCATTATGGCATACAAGCCGACAGTGGAATAGGTTTAGAATGGGGACCATAAAACTAGTTTATTAACCCTCTAGATCTAGTGTCTTAAAGTGACATCTTCCTAATCGGGCTAGAGAATTAAAGTAAGTAAATAATTAGACTGATTGTGAACATAAGAATCAAGCATAATGGAATAATATTCTCTAAGTCCTCATAAAATGCAGGTTAAGTGTATTTCAAACATTTTGCACAGATATGCTAGATCAGTTACAATGAACTAAATTAAGTAACAAGTAGAATAATCATTAAGAATGAATTTTAAGGTTATTGAAAGACTTTTTCTCAAAAAATAGTAAAAATACAGTCAAAGGGTATTTTAGTAATTTTTCACCTACAATACAATTAAAGTGATTCTTGCAAGTTATACATGCTAAAAATAAATATATTTATTCCTAATAAATTATTTGAGTCAAAAATGCTATTTATAGACTAGATAAATACCCTAGGGGTATTTCAATAATTTAGCACCATAGTGAGTAATTAAATTATATGATAAAGTAAAATCACTTCCTCAATTGTACATGTAAATTTAAGGATATAAGTATCATGGTTAAATTGCTTTAAGTTCACCATTGAGTATCTTGTATACTTAGCGTACCAATTTTGGTGTATAGGTACACTATAGCGGGACTTACCTCATAAAGTGTGACAATAATGGTTTAAAGGATACAGGTGAAGACTTTGGATGTAATTATTATACAGTTAGATATCCATGTACTTAGGTGGAAAATGGGTAGGAAAATGTATTTAAGCTGTGGACATATAATGTAAAGTAAAAATAATTACAAACTGTTGATGTAAATAAAATATCTATACAGGTTCTTTAGTGAATGTATTATTATATGTGATGTCGATGCTGATATGAGCTTAAGGCTCTATATTTATACATGTTTATCTGTGGCCTAAGGCTTGAGTTTTGTGTATGCTTAAGATGATGTTAGGCTAAATGTTGGTGACCAAAAGGGTCCAAGTGTTGTGATTTATTTATAGAAGTGTTAAACATGCTTGTTTAATGTTTGGGATAGGACCCGGGTAGCCGTTATGGTGCCGAATTTTTGGAAAATATCTAAGTGTTATCATATTTCTTCAAAAATGCCAAAAGCATATTGATTCTAACCTATAGGGATTATTAAAATGAACTGAAGTAATTTTGGAGTTAGATAGAATGATTTAGGGTGAAATTAGTAGGAGTTAAACGAATGACCATAGGAGAAATTTTAGGATAGGTGACCTAATGGGAAGTGCACCACTTATTAGGTTTCTTTAAGAATCCAATAGGGGGGGTGTCATATCTTAGGCATAGACTGGTTATCCAAGTATCATGCCATAGTGGATTGTAAGAGGAAAAGGATCATGTTACAAGCTAGTGATGGGTCAAAAGTGATAGTGATGGGTGAAAGATCAAATTGCATGGCTAATATAGTATTACTAATTATGGCTAGTAGGATGATGCATAAGAGTTGTCAAGCCTACCTTGCATATGTGGTTGACACCAAAAAAGAAGTATTAAAAGCAAGTTAAATTAATATTATGGCTAAGTTTAAGGATGTTTTCCCAAATGAGTTAACTGGTTTACCACCAGAATAGGAGTTAGAATTTGGAATTGAAGTAATGCCAGGCACAGTGCCAGTTTCCATAGCTCCATATAGAATAGCTCCTATGGAGTTAAAGAAGTTAAAGATATAGTTGCAAGAGCTTTTTGACAAAGATTTTGTTAGATTGAGTGTTTCACCATAGGGAGCACCAGTTCTATTTGTTAAGAAGAAAGATAGTTTTTTAAGAGTTTATGTAGATTACAAGCAGTTGAACAACATTCCTATTTAGAACAAGTATCCTTTACTACGTATCAGTGATCTATTTTACAAGCTTAGAAGGGCAGGTGTCTTCTTTAAGATTGATCTTAGATCTGAGTATTATCAGCTAGGAGTGAAAGAGGTAGACATACACAAGACGACATTCAAAACTAGATATGGTCATTATGAGTTCCTATTGATGCATTTCAAGCTAATTAATACATCTATAACCTTTATAAATCTCATGAACTAGATCTTCAAGCTATTTCTAGATCAGTTTGTAGTAGTTTTCATTGATGACATTCTTTTGTATTCTAAGGACCAA
This sequence comes from Hura crepitans, assembly GCA_948208565.1. Classification (NCBI taxonomy): domain Eukaryota; kingdom Viridiplantae; phylum Streptophyta; class Magnoliopsida; order Malpighiales; family Euphorbiaceae; genus Hura; species Hura crepitans. The sequence goes on from CANXYI010150136.1 coordinate 8,788, forward strand.
GAAGAGCATGAGAAGCATCCATGAATAGTTTTATAGATATTGAGGGATGAGAAACTCTATGCTAATCTCAACAAGTGTGAGTTTTAGCTAGAGAAAGTGTCATTTTTAGGGCATATAGCATTGATAGAAAGCATAAGGGTTAGTCCTAGCGAGATTCAGGTTGTGATAGAGTGGAAGCCACCTAGGAATACAACATAGATCAAGAGTTTCTTTGGTTTGGCTAGATATTACAAAAGGTTTGTCAAAGGGTTTTCTTTGATAGTAGGCTTTATAACACATCTTCTAAGGAAAGATGTGAAGTTTGAATAGGATAGTAGATGTTAGGAAAGTTTTGATAAGCTCAAGAGTTCATTAATAGAGGCTCCAATTTTGGTTTAGCCAGTGTCAAGAAAAGAGTTCACCATATATAGTGATGCCTCATTAAATGGGTTGGGATGTGTACTCATGCAAGATGGCTCGGTTATTGCTTAGGCTTCACAGCAATTAGAACCTCATGAGAAAAATTACCCAACACAAGATTTAGAGCTCATTGCCATTGTGTTTGCTTTAAAGATATAGAGGTATTATCTTTCTAGGGAAAAGTGTTATATCTTCACTAATCACAAGAGTCTAAAGTATCTACCAACATAAAAAGAGTTAAACTTGAGTTAAAGAAGATTGATGGAATTGATCAAGGATTATGATTGCCTTATTGATTACCATCCTATTATGGATGCCTTAAGTAGGAAGTTTATGTTAGCTTTGAAGGCAATACATATCAGTTTGAAGTTGTAAGAACACAGTGGTTTACTAGCTGAGCTACAGGTTAAGCCATGTTTGCTGTAGTTAGTAAAGGATTCACAGAAAGATGATGATAAGCTTTAAAGTATCATGAGTATGATCTAAAAGGGGAAGTCTACTAAATTTGTGATTAAGGAAGACATTTATTTGTATTATCATGAATGCCTTTATGTGCTAGATAGGGAAGATGTAAGACAATAGATTTTGTAAGAAGTACACAATGCACCGTATGCTATGCATCTCGATAGTACTAAGATGTACCAGGATTTGAAGATGGTATATTAATGGCTAAGTATGAAGAGAGATATAGCTGATTATGTGACTAGATGTCTCACTTGTCAGCAAGTGAAGGTAGAGCACCATGTTCCTTTCGGTTTGCTACATCCTATAGCAATTTCAAAATGGAAATGGGATCGATTCAGTATGGATTTTATGATTAGATTACTGATGACTAGGAATAAGCATGATTCTATTTAGGTGGTGGTCTATAGATTGACCAAGTCAGCTTACTTCATTCTATTAAGGAAGGATTATTACTTAGAAAAGTTAGTTAAACTATATGTTGATAAGATATTTAAGCTTCATGGAGTGCCTTCTTCTATAATTTCAGACAAAGATCCCTATTTTACATTAAGATTTTGGAGGAAGCTCTATAATGCTTTGGGAACTAGGCTTAGTTTCAGCACAGTTTTTCATCCTCAGATGGATGGTTAGTCAGAGAGGCTTATTCAGGTGCTTCAGGATATGCTCTGAGCATGTGCCATAGAGCTCTAGGGTAGCTGGGATAAGTATATCTCTTTGCTAGAGTTCACTTTTAGCAATAGTTACCAGGCAAGCCTTAGTATGGATCTGTAAGAGGAATTATCTGGGAGACAAAGCAGTACTTTTTTTATGTTGGAGTGAACTAAGTGAGCATAAGCTTATAGGATCAGATTTGTTCAAAGATGCTAAAGAGAAGGTGAAAATCATCAGAGAAAGGCTGTAGGTTGCTTCAGATAGATAGAAATCCTATTCAGATCTGAAGAGAAGAGACATTGAGTATAAAGTTAATGACAAGGTCTTTCTCAAGGTATCTCTATGGAAAACGGTGTTAAGGTTCACTAAGAAAGCAAAGTTACGTCCGAGGTTTATTAGACCATACGAGATCATAGAATATATGGGTCTATTAGCTTATAGATTGGCTTTACCTCCAAAACTATGAGAGATTCATGATGTGTTTAATGTCTCGATGTTGAAAAGATATAGATCGGACCCTTCACATGTGTTAATAGTCAAAGAGGTGGAGATACAGCTAGACTTGTCATATAAGGAAGAAACCATAAGTATTTTAGCCAGAAAGGTTAAGGAGTTATAAAATAAAACTATGCCCTTGGTGAAGATCTTGTGGTGACATCACAGCATGGAAAAAGCTACATGGGAGTGTGAAGCTTAGAT
>CANXYI010150456.1:0-16375 GCA_948208565.1 Hura crepitans
TGCATACAGATCACATGAAAATAAGAAAATGATTACGGGGATTATTACAGAACAACTTATTTATACAAATACTACCCTGTGACCCTTCTGTACATCACACCCTTATTCCCTACCTAAGTACATAAAGTGCAAAATCATACATCTATATATGATTGGTCTTTTAATGAATGTCCTCTGAACTCCACTGCATGCTTTATAAGGCGATGTCCTTAACCCTGTTACCTACGCACCAAAATAGGTACGTTGAGTATAAAAATACTCAGTGGTGAATTCAACCATTAAAAACATGTCCATAGGTTAATCCATATATTATACTTCCATTTTAGTCTTATATTGATATCCCAATTCAGTTAACGAAACTAACATTCATAATTACCATTTTACCCGTAAGGTATTTCTACCTGTAATTATCTAATTAATTTATCAAAAGCCATATAATTTATGTCTGTAGCCATTATTAGTCACTTCATGCATATACTATACCATTTCAAGCATTTGTTCATTATCAGCGAAAATTTAGTAAAATGCCCCTGTATCTAGCTTTATAGTCATATATAAATTTATTAATCTTATTCAATTATTTTAGTTGGCCTAACTCAAGAGACATCCCTAATAGTGGTCCCCATTCTAGACCTATGCCATTGCACTAACATGCATGCCATAATAGATATTAACCTATAGCCTCTCTAGACACATTTAACTAACATCAATGTGACATCATAGAGATTAGCCCGTAGGCCTCCCCAACCATAATAAGATTCACTGTCTAAACATCAGACAACTAACAGTTGCAAAAACCCTAAGTTGACTAGTCAACCTATCTAGTGGGAGCCTAACTAGTAGGCTAAGTTGCTCATTTTAAGTCTATTTATTGACCAATAGTGTTCTTATAATATTTAAGTTGCAATAACATACATTTATAAATTTTATTAAACAGTTTATTTTTCAGCCAGTCTAATATAGCCACATTTTGGCTTTACTGGGTAAAAATCCCACATTAAAATTGTGTTTTGTCATTACCAATATACAAGGCTTAATATGTTATGATTTATCATAGCATTAATTCTTAGGGAATTAACACTCTATGTCATGTGATATTTTTGGTTCAGGTAATGGTAAATTGGATAGTTACAGGTCATTTTGAGCACTTTTTAAAACATATTTCTAGGATTGTTCTGAGTCAAATTATAGCACAGTTTTCAACATCTTATTAAGTACATTCATAGGCCTAAAGCCAAACATATCTAGGCCACTTCCAAGGCCAAACAATAGGCCTAATTGCCATTCATACTTATATCTCCAATCTAGCCCCAAAGGCATAAGTTTATGTTTATTTTAGGTCACTGTTTAAAATAATTATTTTAGGCCATTGCCATATATTCTAGTTTAAACTTTTTAGTCATTTGAAGATACATTCACAAAGTTTATTTAATATATAAGCATGCCATATGCATTATCCTATTCAAGATCATGATAAGCTAATTTAAATTGTAACACCATACTAGCCAATTTAGGCACATAATCCATGCACATTATGTAATTACCACTTATAGCCCTTTAAGGAAAGGTTATAAGCCACTTAAGATACTCATTTACTAGAGAGTTTTATAGTCATTTCAAACTAGGTTCCATATTACCTTGTGAGTAAATTCCATATCATCTTAAAGTGTACATTAACTATATTTATGCCACCAATAACTTAGGCTATTATAGCTCAAATAGATATATTGTTTTAGGCATATTTAAAGCATGCATACTCTATCACTTTCATGTTTATTTACCCTAATATAGCTCTCGAGTTCCACCCTTTTCTAGCCTTATTCATGCATGTCCATGATTTTTATCATGCATTCCACCTAGCATCTAAAGCTCAAACATAAGTATACATATACATGCGCACTACCATGCCAATTAGAGTGACTTACCGATGGCACATACCTCGGCCACCATTAGGCCTCCATGCTTCCATGTATTAACCAATCTCATTATATGCCATATCATTAATTCACACATTTAAGGCCTAATATACAAGCATGGTTAACATTAAAGCCACCTCCTATACATGCTTTACCATACCAATCTCTAACTTTTACCAAGATATATAAGCATACACCTTTCTGCTACATGCACACTTTATGGCAGTTACGTATGTTTCTATCAATTTACATGAAATGCCATCACACTCTAACATCTAAACCCTTATTTCATATATCAATTATTTTAAACACATATTAAGTGACACTAACACACACCAAACACTAAGAAAAAGCTTTTCAGCCAAAGTGTAATTTGACACTAATTTTAGTTCCTTTCCTAAGCAACCATACCATTCATATTTCTTTATACCATATACTAAAATTCTTTAAGGAAAACACCTATTCAAGCTAATCCATGTACTTAATCCATCACAAACTCAAAAGAGAAGTTATTAAAGATAAATAGGTATGAATAGAATGACTAAATTCACTTACAAATGGGAAAAGCCCCTTGAATTCATAAGAATCCCAAAATTATCTAGGTTCTAAGGTAGCCTTCCTTCCTCTTCGTAGACCTGCATTTGCCATCCAATTGCCATAAGCACCTCACACACACAATTACACAAGTGTTGGGCATAATCTAGGATCAAATGGCAGCCAAAAATTCTAAGAAATGGGGGAAAAATAGCTATGAACTCAACTAAGGGTTAGCATTCTGGACTTTCTGAACTAGAGACTTTTGGCAAATTTTATCTCCCAATTGAGAAGTTCTTTTTGCCTAATTCTTTCTCCTTATGGTGCCTAATAGAAAAACTTAAATTTAGAAACTAGATTTTTGGTGAAGAACAAAAGGGGTTATCCCTAGTTTCCCTCCTTCTTGGTGTTGGCAACAACAGTTGGAAGGAAGAAATTTTTTTTCTTCATTTTAAATGGAATTCCGTATGTCTTATGTGTTTTGCCTCTTGGCAAACCTCCTTAGACACTTGGCATGGTGTGGGCCCCCTTTTGACATGAGAAGACAATCCCAAACCATCTAAGTATTTTAGCAAACTTTGAAAATTCATAGTAATTCACTCAAATTTTAGAAAATTACGCCGTTCATTTTAAAATTCATGTTTTGGTCCCCTCTACCTGTTCGTAAATTTTTGTGGCCAAATTCCATCGATAGTGTAGTTCTCAAACTACCTCAATTTACATGCCAATATCGTAAATTATAAAAATTTGCAAATGACCTCTAATTTCAAAAATTCTTTCACCATTGGACTTAGTGTAATTTTTAAGCTCTAGCATCCACTATTTTTGCATCTGTCCAAGCATATCCCGGGTCAATCTTTGCTTAAGAAATTTTTATCATACCGAAGGTAGCTTACAATCTGAAATGAATTGTTGGTTCCACTAAATTTTTACATTTTGCTATTTTCATTATATTAAAGCCCCTTAAAGTTTCATGACTAGTGTTACTGCCTTGGTTTATGTGCATATGATCTGGCACCTTAGTTATACCTCTCGAACCTAGTGGCACTATTCATGGAGGCTCGAAAATACAGGTGTTATAAGGTGTAATTCCAGTAATTTCACTTTAGATCATAGACATCATTCTCTTTTCAAACTCTTCAAACTTCTAGTCTATCTTAGCTTAAATGTCCTAGACTGATGAACTACCTTCTCTTACCATGTATGTTTGGTTGTAAGTGGTAGGTATCATTTCCTATCAAGTTATTCTTTCATTTGACCTATGTAGCCAAATGGCTTGAGGATCTATGACAGCTAAAAGACAAAGGGTTAGAAGTGATGAATGAGATGCAAAAGGGATATGGATACATAAGATGCTAATGCATATTAATGCATACAACAACAATTAGAAGCAGGAGCCTCTCAACCTTGTTACTTTGGGTACACGAGCTCAATATGCTCTTTCTTAGAAGGGCTTACTTGTAGGACATCAGATGCCCTAACTAGCTCAAATAATGAACAACAAATAGGTAAACATTATTTCTTTCATATTTAAAAGAATGCATGCAAGATATTTGGCCTATATATGTTAGATATGTTTAATTAAACCAAAATGTGAGGTTTAGCCCATTCTAGTTAGAAAAAGGCCTAATGGGTTTAACAACATTTTGGGATAACTAAGCCATATTTCACATACATTTGCCTATATAGCACATAATGAAACATTAATTGGGGTTCCTAGTGGAAGTTGTTATTGGTTATTACATGGGCTCACGATTAGATTGCATAAGTTATGGTCATCCAAGCATGGTCCCTCCATAATAGGTTTATCCTTTCATGAGCATATAACTAATTGGTTCACCATTTCATATACCTCATAGGAATAAGGCTTGGATTTGATGCCACCTCTAACAATCTCCCAAATTGAATGAAAATGGGCTCATGCTTCGAAATGACATTAAGGTGAAAAGGGATGCTTAACCTATTCTAAGGCTTTATCATATAGTGTAGTTTCAAAAAAGATAATATTATAAATTCAATTTGAAATTCAATATTAACTTGAGGTGCTTTTAGAACATGGTCTCATAGTGTCCCCAACAGAGTCACCATTGTCGTATCCTTATCCTTTTCAAAGTCGATTAAATTGAAACAACCAAATACTTAACCTAAATCTCACATATCGAGTCCTAAAAGATGACAAGGATATTAGAGGAATCTTTAGCCATTCCTATTTGACTAGCCTAGAAATAATAAGTTAGGCACTACAAGGTAAGAGTCACCACCTAACCATGATTGGGAAGTACCTTGTAGTGCCAAAACTAGAGTGGTTTAAAACCCTACTCTTATTTATACGTCTAGTTAATATAGAGTTTTAGATTAAATTTATAATATTATATTTTTTTCTTAAGAAGGTTTTAGAATTAAAAATAAATCACACAATTATATAAAAGAAACATATTTATAAAAGTAAATAAAGTTATTAGAATTAAAAGAATATCATACATGAAGTCGAGTGATTGATTATTTTGAGAACTTTGGTTTTCACATGCTAATTTATGAAAATAAATTTTATTATTGAGACTTTTATTATAAAAAAATAAAAACCCATTTTATTAGAAAAATACCAATTAATTAAGTATAAAATGATTCAATTATTTTTTATGACATATAAAAATCATTTTCTATCTATTACAACATTCAAGAAATATGTAGGAAAATAATCAAGATAAAAAATAAATTACATTGCAATTACCTAAGATACATTCTAACCTAAAAAAGGAAATAAAAGTTACATGGAAATCACATAATATACATTTTAACCGTATAAGAATAAAGTTACATTGAAATCGCCTAAAATATAATTTCACCGATATTTAATAAAGATAACAAGAATGAGGATTAGATTAATCTCATCATATCAAACAATTCACACCATGACAAGATTAAAATATTAGTATCAGAAATAAATAGATGAATAGGATAATCAATACCTAAAATGAAAAGGGATAACTAAAAAAAATAAAACACCTATAATAATGATGCATAAATCTAATAAGTTATCACATCTAACTAGTAGGTGGATAAGAGAAAAACCAAAAAAAGATGAAGAAGCAATTGTCTCACTATGTATAACGGCCTTTAGGGAAAAGATCTCAAAAAGACAAAGACTAATAAAGAGAAAACCTTTTGGAATTTTAGAAACAATGTTTAGAAAATGTTTTTTTACCCTTTTTGGTATGCCCTTCCCGAGGCCAAAAAAATCCTCCCAAAAATAGCATAGAGTTTGCATTTTATACTCAAAATTCGAGGTAGAAAGTTGTCATTTTGGCATGAGAAAATTTTTTAACAAAAATAGTCATTTCTAAGGATTAAATAGCTAATTTTTACCTTTAAAATGGATATTTTTACTATCCATAGGAAACGGCCATTTTGGACACCAAAATGGTCATTTTATCTTTGAGCAAAATGATCATTTAGGACTTTAAAATGACACCATTTTGCCCTCTAAGATATTGGAATTGAAAACTTGTATGCTATAATTATTTTTGAAAATTTCACTCTATACCACTAGTTGGGTAAAGACTTTTATCCAAAATTTTAAAGAAAACTTTAAGATCTTTGCACTGGATGTTAACATTCTTATGTATTAGGAACTTGGTCATTTTTTCATCATTAGGCAATCTGAAAATGGGAGCCTTAGAAATCCAATGTCTACACCTGTATAGTAAATGCACTTCTAATAACACTTTCAACTCAATCCATATCTTCTGTGATCCTCTTCATCACCCTAAATCACACAACAACTCATCAATATAATTCATGCATCAACGTTAATAACATACAAGCAAAAAAGTTTAAAAACTAGCCTTATAATAAGTTACTGACAATTGAAATCCAAAACTTTACATTTACATATAACTTAAGCCCATTTTCCCAAAATTATAACATATGAGTTCTTTATAACTATACATCATCATAATTTAGACATAAATATAAAAAAATATATATCAAAAAAATTATCTTCTCTTGATAATCTTAATGATCCAAGGCTGTGGCTCAAAGTGTCTCTTACTTACACATCGCAAAAATAGACGATATGTAAATCAATAGCTTAGTGGTGTAATTGATATAACTTGTGTAATTATCCCTTGCAACATTATATATTAATATGTGAAATATAAATATTCAAATTTACAATATGATATGTAACTTTAGATATAACATGCATATATGCAATAACGTGGCATAAAACCTAAACAATATGCATCATAAGATCATGCATCACTCATAATATCATACATCATTCATATTGTCATACATCATGTAAACCATATTCATTATTCATCATTATCCATTTATTAGGCCTATAGTCCAAGAAACATATACACTATGGATAACGAAGTATCAGTGAACCACTTAGGCCTTTGGAACCATATAGGTCTTACATGTATTAGATCTGAAGATCAAAAATAAGATTTAAAGATTAAACACATTAGGCTTGAAGGTTACAAATAATTATAGACCTAGATGTCAAACAAAGGGTAGGCTAGTATAACCCTCATAAACCCATAGGTCCATTTACCAATGTAAGTAAGAAGAGAAGTAATAATAGACCCAAAGGCTAAAATGCATTACAACCTAGGCTATGTAAAAAGCCAAAGATAAACGCATCACAAGCCGATGGCTACGTAAGAATCTTTCGGTTGATGCATCATAACCCAAAGGCTATAGAGGTACTTAACCTATTTGACTAGGCTATTCACTTTCATAAGGTACTAACCATTTTATTTTTAGTTTCACCTTATTATCTTAGCTTAATATAACTTTTAATTAAATTGATTTAGCTAACTAATGACTAAACTAGATAAATTATCTTACCTTTTGATTATTTAAAATTATTATATCTCATCAAGCATAGTCACCCATTTATGTTATAAAATTTGCCACAATACGACCAAATTGTTTCATAAGCCATAAAAATGTGTTATGCCATATTTTTCATCATAAGGTGCATTATGTATTCATGATGTTCCTATGACAAATCATACATTGCGACAACCTCTACTAGATTCTTAAAGAAACCTAATAAGCGGTGCACTTCTTGCTTGGTCACCTAACCTAAAATTTCCCCCATTGTCATTCATTTAAATTTCACTAATGCCACATTAGATCATTCTATCTAACTCCAAAACCACTTTAGTTAGTTCCTATAATCCCTTTAGGTTAGAATCAATATGGTTCATGTATTATAGAGGAAATATGATAACATTCAAGTACCACCTAAAAATTTGATAGCATAACAACTGCTCGAGTCCTATCCCAAAATTTAAATAAGCCTGTTTAACACTTTTATAAATAATTCACTACATCTAGACCCATCTAGTCCCTCATTCCTAGCCCATCATCATTATCTAACACACATCAAACTTAGGCTTTAAGCTAGAGATCAAATATGCTTAAATAGTGCCTCAAGCTGCTATCAATATCAGATATCACACATGGTTAGACATTCACAAAAAGGGCATGTAGAGATACATTATTTACATTAGTAGGTTATGTTTACTTAAATACATTACATATCTATAGGTCACATACATGTTCTACCCAAAAAGCCCACTAAGGTACATGGATATCCCAACTGTATAATAATTACATCAGAAAGCCTTCACTTGTATCCTCTGAACTACTATCGTCATGCTTTACAAGGTAAGTTCCTGGTGTAAAGTACCTGTGCACCAAAATAGGTACGTTGAGTATATAAGATACTTAATGATGAACTTAAAGTATTTTAATCATGGCATAATATCATTAATTTACCTAGGTAGTTTAAGAATGATTTTACTTGATTATATAACTTAATTATTCATTAGGGTGCCAAATTACTAAAATACCCCGAAGGTATTTATCAAGTCTAAAAATAGCATTTTTGACCTAAATAAATTATGTAGAGTTTGTATTATTACTTGTAACATGCATGCTTTACAAAAATCACTTTATTTGCTTTTATGTGAAAATTGACTAAAATACCCTTTTATTGTATCTTTACTACTTTCTATGAAAAAGTTATATAATAAGCTTAAACTTCATCTTTAATGATTATTCTACTTAGTACATAATTTACTTCACTGGCTCGACTAGCAAAATGACACTTTAAGACACTAGATCTAAAGGGATAATAAACTAGTGCAGTGGTCCCCATTCTGGACCTATTCCGCTACATCGACATGTGTGCCACAATAGAGATCAGTAGTAGCCTCTCCAGACACAAATAAAAGTAACTATGTGACATAATGAAGATTAGCCCATGGGCCTCCCTAGCCATATATAATCATCAATAACTGGGTTACATAATGGAGATTAATTTGTAGACCTCTCTAGCCACTAATAAATGCCATCAATAACTGGGTGACATAATAGAGATTAGTCTATGGACTTCTTCAGTGACCAATAAGAATGACTGTCTAAATATCAGACAACTAACAGTTGTAAAACCATAAGTTGACTGATCAACCCATCTAATGGGTGTCCAACTAATGGGCTAAGTAGCTCAATTTAAATTCATTTATTAACCAAAAATATTCTTAAAATATTTAAGTTCCAAAAATATACAGTTAAAAATTTTATCTCATACTTTAATTTTTTTTCCTTGATTGGTATAGCCACATTTTGGCTTTACCGAGTAAAATTCGAAGACAAATTTAAAGTCTACTTTAACCAAAAATATAGATGTCATATTTTATTATTTATCATGTAATTTCTACTTAAAAAGGTAATACTTTCTATCCAATGACAATTTTGGTTCAAGTACTGGTCAATTGCACAGTTATAGGTCATTTTAACTACTTTTGAAGTCAGTTTCTATGACTATTTTAAGTCTAAATTTAACTCAGTTTTCAAGGTCCTTTTAAGTACTTTTCTAGGCACATGGCCAACTATAACTAGTCCAATTCTATGGCCAAAATATAGGCATAATTGCCATTTATAATTGGGCCAATTCCATGGCCAAAACATAGTTCAAATCTAGCCTCTCAAAGGCACCAATAAGGTTTAATTTAATCATTCACCTGAAGCCACTTTTTAAGTCATTAATTCAAGCTTTAACAATATGTTTTAGTCTAAATCTTTCTTAGCCATTTCTAGACACATTTTCAAGTGTATATTGTTTTATTAATGTGTCATATACTTAGCTCATTCTATTACCATTTCATGATAATAATCAAGCCATTTCAATGTACTTAACTAACACTTAGTAACTTTAAGTTTCTTGCCAATATGTCATGGTTTAAGCTCTCAGGTACTTAGGAAATATGGACTAAATTTCTATTCCTTTTCACAAGATAACATTACTCAATCATACTTACATACCATGAACTCAAATATGGTCATAAACATCTCAATGTAAGCCAATATATCTAAGGCACAACGCAACATTTTCTAGAACTACTCATGATAGCTCATGGCCATAAGTAAAAAGTCTCCACTTATGGTTATTTTTGCACCTAATTGCCATGATTCTCATTATAGCATGCCAAAAAACTATTGAGTTTCTTTCATAGGTAGCATATTTCGCATTTAAATACCCATAGGCATCAAAATCATCAAGTATGTAAGGCTAACATTGCAAACACTTTGAGACACCATTATCAATTTCACTAATTTCACTAAGTGTCCACTTAATCAACACTACCAAAGGGAAAAATCACTCATAATTTAACATTATAGCAACCTCAAATTAGAATTCAACATTCTAGGCACCCTATCACATGAAGAAAAGGCTTGAAGTTCACTTACATTTCACTTTGAAGGTGCTATCTCCACTATGCCTAAGCTGCTAGCCTCAATTCCAACCACCATGGTGACTTCTCTCCTTCTTTGTTGGCCTTTAGATGCCATTCTCATGCCACAACCACCTCACATGCATCATCACCCAGATGTTAGCTATAGTCCAGCATAAAAAATCAGCCAAAAATCCAAGAAAAGGATGAGAAACAACTATGGACTCACTTTTTGGTCATGGGTTTAGACTCTTCTGAACTAGTCACTTTGTTTGAATTTTATCTCCCAAATGACAACTCTTTTTTACCTAATTCTTATTCCTTGTGTTGGCTAACACATAAATGAATTTTTAAAAATTGGAATCTCTCCATTTGGTTGCTGGAGAAGAAAGTTATGGCTTAAGAAAGGGAGAACTGGCATTGGCACCAACAGAAATGGGGGAAGGAAGCTCTTTTGTTCATCAAAGTGGAAATCCACTTGTCACATGCTTTCTGCCACTTGGCAAGTTTACTCAGCCACTTAGCATGTTATGGGCCCCATCTTAACATGACAAAGTTGTCCTAAAACTTCCTGAACCATTTTAGTTTTTTGGCAAATTTTGAAAATTCATAGAAATTCACTCAAACCTCAGAAAATTACATCATTTGTTTTAAAATTTCTATTTTAATCATCTTTACTTGCTTATAAATTTTTGTGGCCAAATTCCATCGATAGGGTAGTTTCTAGATTGCCTTAATTTACGTGCTAACATCACAAATTTTGAGAATTTAGAAATGTCTTTTGATTTCAAAAATTCTTTCACCAATGGACTCAGTGAAATTTTTAGGCTTCTAGGTCGAATATTTTCTGGCTTGTCTAGGCATGTCCCGGGTCAGTCCCAACCTGAAAATATTTTATTGCACTTATGGGTATGTTTGAGTCCAAAATGAATTATTGGTTCTGCTAAAATTTTAAAATTTGCCCATTTCATCAAATTAAATGCCCTTTAAAGTTTCATTACTAGTGCACTTGCTTCAATCTACATGCCAGTGGCCTATTACCCCAAGTGCACTTCTCGGTCTTTATGGCACTATTCACGAAGTATCGAAACACGGGCATTGCTTTTCTTCACCTCTTAAAAAAATTTCATCCTCGAAATTACTTATAGCAAATGAAGTAGTGTATTGAGCTCCCATTTGCTCATCTTGCTCTTAGGTAACTTTCACTGTATTTTATACCTCTATAGCACTATAATAGTGGTATGGACTCATCTTTGCAACTATCTAATTTCACGAGCCATACTCTACACTATTTTTTGCCATAACTTATATCTAGTTGTGCCTCAAAAGCTGTCATTAGAGTTATATGTAACTGACCCAATTTGTACCCCTTGAGCATAGAACATAAAAATACTATGCATTGATGTAGCTTAGGTTGTAATGCAAACCTGTATGCTAAAGGTCTTACCCTATCAGTACTCTTATAGGGTCTAATAACTTAGGACTCAATTACCCTTTTCCCTGAACCTCTGAACTTGTTTCCTTGCAAAAACTCTAGAACACTTTTTCTCTAACTGAATATTCAATAGTTTCCTTCTTTATGTGAATACATGATTCCTTTCTTTTAGTCTTTTTCCTATGTAATTTCACTCTTCTTTAGCCTCTTTAATCAAATCTACTCTGAAGGCTTTCTTTCTCTAACTTTACTCTAACATGAAAGGTCTTGCAATGTCTATCATACAATGCCTCATAGGGGTCTATTTCTAAACTAAACTGATTACTACTATCATATACAATCTTTGCCAATAATATAGGCACATACATATATCAATTAACCAAAAGCTTATTAATCTTGTCTCACAATATATTATCAAATATTTGTATCACCGTCTTTGACTATCAATTAGACTGAGATGATAAACTATATTATAAGCTAGTCTAGTGCCTAAAGTTGCTTATAGCTTTTTCCAAAATCTAGAAGTAAAATAAAATCTCTATCTAAATGATAATCACTGGCACATAATGAAGTCTGACGATCTCATTACATATAGTGTAGCTAATCTCCTTTTAAAAAAATAACCCATCCTAATCGGGTACTTGAACTATCATGACTATCTATCAACAATTATTTATACACCACTGCATTTACCTTAACTTAATAGTGAACTCATCACAAAACTCAAGGTTTGCTTTTCTCATTATCACTCTAGTATAGCTATATGATAAACTAATTTAGAATGATTCTAATGCCCAGCTTCTACCTGCTAGCATATTAAATACTTAATATCATACCCTACCACATTTCTTTTTATACCAAGCCATTAAGAAATAAAATTCTCAAGCTTAGACTTTTCCTCCCCAAAAGGCATAAAATGAGGAGACTCATGTATTTCCTTAACCATCTACAACCCGGATCCTCTTATACAAAATATGTATGATCTGTTCTATAGATCCCACCACTCACTTACTATTAACTCAGTCCTTGTGGTTTTCCCCTCTTTAGCTTTGCTAATTATCCAATCCATCTGCACATCTCTTATTTAATTCTCTTCGATTTGCTATCTACAATCTGACTTCACTTACAATTCAGCCACTACTGCATTTTTCTGAAGTAACCTATAACCTGACATTTAAAATCTCCCAAGGTCACTATAGAATTCCTTATCCTTAGCATTTACCATCACATTAGCTTTCACTGGTAGGTAGTCAATCATGCAATCAAAATCCTAAATCAACTCTATCCAACTTCTTTATCTCAAGTCCTTTTTCCTGAGTAAAGGAATATTTTAAGCTCTGATTATTTTTACCTATACAATAATCCTCTTTATACTGATAATGCTATCATATGTTTCTAACCAACCACAATCATAACTAGCCCTAAATTAGGGGTAAGATAATCCCTCTCTCATAGCTTAAACTATCTTAAAGCACAAACCACTACCTTTCCACCTAACAAGTTATTTAGTGAAGTATCCCTACACATAACAAAGTCCCTACCCTATTCAAGTTGAATTAGGGTAAGAGCCTCTATCAACCTCCATTTTAACTTAGTAAAACTATCTTGACATTGATTACAACACATAATTCTTACATTCTTTCTAATTAGTCAAGTTAAAGGAGTAACAATATTGGAAGTCCTCTTACAAGTCCTTTGTAACATCAACTAAGCCCAAGAAATTTATCATCTTAGTTACATTCCTAAAGGGTTTCCATTCCAACACTGCCTTACCTTTACTAGGGCCAATTTTGACTCTCTCTATTGAAACTAGGTGTCCTAAAGAAAAACTTTAGTCACCCAATTCACAATTATTAGGTTAGGCACACAACCATCTTTCTTTTAGGGTCTATATCACAACTTTCAAATGCTATTCACACTCTTTTTGGTTCCTAGAATACACCAAAAGATCATTTAAGAACACCATTACCACTGTTCTACATAAAATTAAAAGCTTTATCCATTACAATCCATAAAAATGCTAAGGCATTAGTGAGCCACGATGACATCACCAAAGACTCACAATGTCCACCCTAGGTTTTAAAAGCAATCTTAGTAATATCAGCTTCCTTAAATCTTGAACTGATAGTATCTAGATCTTATATCAACTTTACAAGAAAGAAAACCAACCTCTCTCTTAAAGATCAAGAAGATCATCCACTAGAATAGGGGATATTGATTCTACACAATCACTCTATTCAATCACTTTTAGGGTAATGCACCACCCAAACAACCTGTCCTTCTTTCTCATAAACATCTTAAACATTCACTGAGAAATTATACTGGGTCTAATAAAACCCTTATCACATAGCTCTTGTAGCTATATTCTTAGTGCTTTTATTTCAATAGATGCCCTCTTTTAAAGAGCAATAAACACTAGAGCAATACTATGATGCACCTCCACTTAAAAATCCAATTTTCTCTGAATTATAGCACTGGTATCTCAATAAAAATATATTAGAGAACTGAGCTTTAACTAATATATATGCTAGATCAAGATTAAATCAGTTAGATTAATACCTTTGGCCAAACATGCTTTTCTCATTTTGAATGAGTTACTATGTCCTAGTAAGAAAGATAAGATTGTCCCAAGGATTTCCCTTACCATCCACTATCTCTATTAGTCCCCGTACAGTCCGGAGGGTCAACCTCTTATGGTTACCCTCAATTATAGCCTAATACTTAATAAACCACTTTATCCTAAATGTACCTCAATTTATTGAAATACAACTTAATCAAACCAATAACAACCTATGCTTCTAAATCACCAAAGGCATCTTTTATACACCCCGTTCACAATCACACACTACCCTATATGGTTATTAACTCTAATGTCTACATCCTCTTGCTCAGGCCTTATTTGTCTCTTCAGTACTAGTGCAGTACATGCATATAAGGGCATTAAATCAAGGTTTATCAAAGCCATGACTTGAAACATTAGATAAATAAAATACTAGTCATACCATCTGGTGCTGCAGCCACTTTTCTATTCTCACTATACACTACATGGCTGAAGCATAAACATTAAGTTTATTACCTTGACTAACACTAGACTACTCTCCTTTAATCTACCTCTGACCCCTATTATTAGGTGTAACATCAAATATCTATGTCTGAGCACCCTCTATCTGTCCTTGAGGACACTCTTTCTATGGTGGCCTCTAACACCACATTAGAGACATTCTTCTCACTTGCCTCCTCTACACTACTCCTAGTGCCTTTTCTAACAACAATCACAAATGAGAGGTCCACTCTTATTATCCTTTATACAAGGAGTACTTTTAACTTGAGAAGGCAATCAAAGTATATTAGTAGGAGCTTGCCCCAATCTCTAGGTCTATGTTAGCTTCTACCCCCAGTACCCTCTCTAGCTCTAGGACCTAAACTAAAACTATACTTGTATTTGACCCTCTCTCCTTATCTTACAATCTGGTACTGCACTGGGTTGTCCCATAGTGCTCAGCCTCTTTATCTGAAAGAGGTCTCTTCTTATTTGTACCATTTCTTCCTATCACATGCAACTAGTTTTGATACTGCAAAATCCCTTTTTCTGAGGTTTAGCTATCTATATCCTTGATTCTACATTCAGTCCTATAAGGAATCTCTTATATTCTATATATGTGTCATTGAAAAGAATTTTCTCAATATACTTTAGAAATCTAGTATCATCCTTTCATGTACTATTTTTCATAGAACTAGGATAGGGTTTCTCCTACCTACTATCAGTCAATTATTCATGACTTTGGCTACTGAGCAATATAACTAGGTTCAAATGCTAATACATAACCTGCTCTCTATAGAACTATGGTTAATAAACTTATTGGTTCCATGGCCTCTCCGTTGGGCAACTAAACCAGTCATATCTATCATACAAAAGACTTTCCCTTCTTAGCCTCAGATAGCATAACAGTTCAAAGGAATTAAAACTTAACCCTTTGATATCCATATACTCTACCAAGGAACATTAAACTTTGGCTTTGATACCACCAAATGTGACACCCCCTACTAGATTCTCGAAAAAACTTAATAAGCAATGCATTTCCCACTAGGTCACCCATCCTAAAATTTCCCTCATGGTCATTCATTTAACTTTCACTAATGCCATATTAAATCATTCTATCTAACTCCAAAATCACTTCAGTCAGTTCCTATAACCCATTTATGTTAGAATAAATATGGTTCAGGCATTACAGAGGAAATCTGATAACATTTAGGTACCACCTAAAAATTCAACAGCATAACACCTGCTTGGGACCTATACCAAAATTTAAACAAGCCTATTTAACACTTTTATAAATAATTCACTACATCTGGACCTATCCAGTCCCCCATTCTTAGCCTATCATCATCATCTAACACACATCAAACTCAGCCCTCAGGCCACAGATAAACATGCATAAATATAGCATTAGGCTCCTATAAATATCACATATCACACATGTTTATACATTAACAAAAAGGGTAAAGAGAGATACTTTATTTACATCAGCAAGTTATGTTTACTTATATACATTACATATCTATAGCTTTCATACATGTTCCACCCAAAAGCCCACTAAGGTACATGGATATCCAAACTATATAATAATTACATCAAAAAGTCTTCACTTGTATCCTCTAAACCACTATTGTCATGCTTTATGAGGCAAGTTCCCGTTGTTGTGTACCTACACACTAAAATAGGTACACTGAGTATA
>CANXYI010150526.1:0-12951 GCA_948208565.1 Hura crepitans
TCTTTATCTTTGTTTATGTGTCTTTCTAAATTAATTGAAATTTTGTTATTTAATTAAATTTATGATGTATTAAATTGGTGATTTTATTTATGTACATAATGAACATGAAAAATTAAATTGACCAAAAATTTCTAAATTCAAAAAACATATAATAGGATTTTTGAGTTTGCAAAAACCAATTAGTGTACAAATGTTAAGCAGTGTGTTGTATTTATTTTCCAATGATTTTAGAAGTAATTGTTAATAAATATATGATAATTATGATGTTAATTAAGAGTTTTTAAGTGGTAAATTTCGTTTGTACAAGAATATGATACATAAATTTGCTCAAGTGTCAAGATTGTGCACAATTTTGTATCATGTAATAGTGATTTTTGTTAGTCAGGTTTGTCATAGGTTGAATGAATCAAAGGAAAAATTTGATTTGATAAATGTCATTATTATAGAACTAAAAAGTTTATAATGGCTACTGGAACAAATCTAATGTTGGTTGGATTATTTTTAGAAGTCCAAATTGCAAACAATTTTCTTGATACACTTTTAATACTATTCCTAGTGAACTACTGCTTGAAATAAATTAAAATTCTAATTGTATTGAAATTTTATTTTTTGTAACGTGTGGTGATCATTATCTTAAATTTAATAGGATAAAATTATTTTTTTTGGAAAATCCTACTGAACTAACGATAAGATAATTTTTATCATTGAAAATTTGAATCCAACAAGTAATTGGATTCTTATTATGTTTCGAATTCCAATCCTTTTGAGATTCTAACTTGATTTGGATTTTAAATAAATTTAAGGATTAGGTTTTATCTTAATCTAAATTTGATAATATTATCTCATTGGATAAGGATAAAAAAGATAAAGCCTATCAAGTTTCTAATTTGTTTAGAATGTTGTTTCTAATACCAATTGACTTGTAGTATTGTTTATTTAAATTAGACTTCTAATTAGATTGGAAATCTAGTTAATATGGAGTGATTTGATTTAATTATTTAATGTGCTTAAATAATTAAATTACATGTTTATTGTTGAATAAACTCTTTGATTACAAGTATGTATAACTAATTGATCAAGATAATGAACTAGAATAGTTTTAAAAAGAGTTATAATGCTAGTAAAATGATGTAATCAAGATTTTTCAATGTTTTAATGTATGTGATACATTAAGATGAATGATAAGTGTGTATGTTTGGCATGATTACTAGTTATGGACTATCAACAATATGATTGATCATGATTACATTCACTATATTCTTATTTTATTTCTTTTCTCATTTAACTTCCCTCAAAATGTAACATATAATCTTCCTTATAAGCGGTTATGTAATTAGACAACATATGATTAGAATAGCAAAATGAAATACAAAGAGCAAAATAGAAGAAGGAAAAAGCAAAGAGTACTAATGAATAAATAGTTAAAATAGTTTTAATTATTTCTTTTATTAGGTTTGTAATTCATGCACACTACATAGGGTTTGGTCCAAATTAATTTCCTTTCACTTGGAAAATTAATGTATTAAATGTCCATAACTAGGTCATATAATTAATGTGGTTAAATATATATGTATGATATATTGTGATTAAATATGTATGTGTATGCCAAAGCATGTTAACCCCATTCCATCTGTACATAAAAATATGCAAACCATGTATGTAAGAGCTAAGAGGAAGAAACCTCTCAATAAATTTTAAGACTTTCAAGCCTTTTGCTAATAAAGGTTAAACTAGAGTTCACTTTATTACTGGGATGTTGAGCATACTCAAGCCTATTCTATATTAGACATGTTTAACTTATATTAATGGGTCTAACTTAACTAGTACATTAGTTTGTTAAGTAAACTCAATTCTAATATGACTAGGACAAGATTTGGGAAATATGTATGTGATATGCATGCATCAAGGGTTGGTGACCCAATAACCATTAATGCATTGGATGTAATTGGCATGTGATGCCTACCATTTTAGTTCTGGGTTAGGCTTATTGGGAATACTTAAGGTTTGACCTCAAGAGAAATGGATACTAACTCAAGATCAATGGTAAGGGTTATTAGTTTGTAATAAAAAAGTGAGAGTAATGAAAAGTTTTTGAAAAACCAAAAAAAATTGTTACATAATTGTTCATGATCATACACTAACATGCTTTCATTCTTTACATGCAGCATATTACGAAACAAAATGAGTTCTTCAAATGTTAATTTATGTTCCATGCTTAAGGCTAATAAGCTAATTAACTCAAATTACATTGACTAGCATTGAAACTTTAAAATTGTTTTAAGGATTAAAAAGCTAGCATATATGATAAAAAAGCTAATTCCCACTGACCATGTTGTTGATGTTTCTATTGATGAACAACAAGTTTATCTAAAGCATATGGAGAACTTTGAGGTTGATGCATGCATCATGTTAGCATCCATGACTCCTAAGCTTTAGAAGCAACATAAGAATATGGATGCTCTTACTATTCTACTTTACCTTAAATAGTAGTTTGAGGAGCAGAGTAGGACCGAGTGACATAAGATATTAAGGTCCAACCTTGTTTCATAATGGTAATGGGAACTTTAACTGTCCAGTATGGGTTAAAGATGAATGGGTACATTAAGTGGTTGGCTAACTTAGGACTTGTGATGGATGTGGATTTAAATATGGACATAATTTTGCAAGCTTTGTCTAATAGTCATGCATCCTTTATGCTTAATTATTAAATTAACAATAACACTTCAATAATCTTAAAGCTTATCGGCATGCACAAGACTACAGAGATGCTGTTAAGAAATAGAATCCTAATGTTATAATGGCTATCATTTATTCTTTTTCTAAGGATAAAAAGAAAAAGATGATAACTAATGCCTAAGGTAGGGTAGGCAAAAAGAAGGGGAAACAAGCTATTGTTGCCCTTTTGCTCTCTTGGAAATGAGACTACTTCATAAAGGAAATGCTTCAATTGTGAAAAGTCCAAGTATTAGAGGCATAACTACAATGCCTACTAGGAGTTTTGCAAGAAAGAGAACTAAAGTGTTGCTTCAACTTTAGGTATTCACATGATTGAAATTAATATAAATACTACTTTAGAAAACCAAATATAGGTATTGGATAGTAGATATGGTCCTCACATAATTTCTTCTATGCAGACTATAAGCACTTAAGTTTTGGGGCCTATAATGATAGCCAGAGACAAGCCTAAGCAATAAAGAAAATAACTTAAAACATTAGTCTACATGGACCATCTAGGTGTAAGTCTACATGGACTTGCTATTTTAAGGTCCATATGGACTAAAGTACAAATAACCCCAAGATATAGGTTTGCACGGACTTATTGCCTCAAGGTCCATAGGGATTAGCAAAAAGCTCATCTTGAGAAATATAGTCTATGGCATAAGGACTACAAGGACAAAGTAAAACCTCTGGCTGCATGAACCTATGAACCTAAACCCTAGTTTATAATGACCTTATTCTAAAATACTTTTAGAATTTATATATTTATATTTGGACTTTGATTCTTAAATCCTATTAGAACTCCCTTTCTTTTGAACCCTTTCATCTAAATAAGGTAACCTCTCAAAGACCATATAAATTCTTATTTTATCAACCTATTTCACCACAATGAATAATCAAGAAGAAACAAGAGAACTAGATTGTCAAGAGTTTAAGGAGTAAACTATAAAGCAGAATTCGCTCCACTAGTCTTAAGCCATCAATAAAATATTTTCTTCCTTCTAAAACCACAACCTTTTGTCTTGTTCCTAAGAGTACTAATATCAAGCTAACATATAAGGCCACATCCTCTTCTTTCATCATTCTCATTCTTTTCATTTTCTTAATCAAGGATCTCACATGACTAAGTGACATATATGGTGATTATGTGTAATCCCCATATCAATTATACGAGTAGGTTAATGTTTGTACATGATTTTCTACATGTTTACATTATTAATGAAATAAACAAAATTCTGTAATCATTGTACGGTGCATATAAACCTTCCTCCCTAAGAAGTAAGGTTTGCATATACATTATTTTTTGTTTATGATTGTATTATTTAGTCCATAAAGGCTAATGTTGGATTATATTTTTATGTTCAACTTTTATATATTGTTTTAACACTAACTTAATGTTTAATGATATGTGTTTTAACCACTATAGCAAGTTATAGAAGCATATTGATGACAAATATGTGCTTATAATTAGTCATAAACATTTTATTTGTCATTGTGTATGTAACTTACACTCTAGAATCAATGTTAAGTATGCATGAACTCCTTTTCACAAGGAGTGTAGACCACGCAGATGAATATTTTGAATGAGTACATTTCACATATAGCCTATATGAACTTTGTTGTATTTGTAACACCTAAAAATCTCCGGTAGGTGAACAGAGCTCCCTAACAGGTGAATAGTGCCCTTTTGAGCTTAGAGTGGAAACCTGTGAGGTATGATATGAATTTTCTTACTATTTAAAGGTATGTATTAAGGATAGGTTGAGGCTAAAATTTCTATATAAAATGAGGCCATTTGAGTGGTTAATGAATAGAATAAAGTGAAGGGTGAATAGTGATCACCAGAGGAAACGTGAATAGTACTCTCTAGGAGGTGAGGTTGAGTGAAGTGAAAAAAATGGTAGGGAATATTATAAAACAATTTTGGTTGAAATTTGGAAGTGAATGGAAGTCATTAAGGAGGTTAAAAATGCAAGTGAAAATTTCACAATAGTGTCACATGAATAGTGACGTAGTTAAAGCTGAATGGAAAAATATTTTAAAGTTGCACAAAATATTCTAAATATAGCTTGATGGTTAAAAATTCTAATTAAGCTAATGGTTTAAGAATTGGATTTTTTTGAGGTTGGGAAGTTATTTAATGAAATTAATTTAGGACATATTAATTTAATTTAAATATTTACCCTTAGAATTAAATTTTGATTTTTATAAGATATTTATATTATGTATTTACCTAATAAATGACACTAGTTAGGAATTAAAATGACACACCAAGTGCTTAAAATTAATTTTTAAAGAGAGGATGATGAGAAATTTTGGTGGCCTTTAGAAGAGACACATGCCATATATCTAACCATCCCTTGCTAACTATAAATAGCAATTTTATTCAAACTAAAACAAGTCCTCCCTTCCCCAATTTGCATCCATGGTTGACACCTCTATGGTCTTCCCTCTCCCTCTCTTTTTCCTTCTCTTTCACCTTAAATCAAGCCTCCCTCCACCAATTAAACTTATCAAAACCATATCCATATCTCTCTAATTACTGTTCTGGCAAGAAAAATAGGAAAGGAAGCTTAAATTTGGAGAATTCAAGAGGGAGTGAATAGTGCCACTTTATGGTAAAAGTAAATATTTTTATGATTTATTATTTTTCCTAAGTAATTTTAGGTGCTAAACTAATACTTCTAAAGTTAGATTGAATATTTAATGCATTAAGCATATTATGCTCATTTCACCAACTGCTAATTTTACTTACAATTGCCTTCTCTGTCGATGCCCAAATCATTCATTGTCCATGAAAACAAAAATGCTAAGCAATAATTCTTAATGGTTTATAAATAATCATATATAATCCTTATTGATTTAATCTTCTCCTGTTAAACATAATTCACACACATCAAAAACATGGATACATACAATTCCCTTCATATAGTCAACATATTGCATAGGAATATGTATTAAAATATATATTGCTCAGCTCAATGTGTTTTTATTATCATACTTTCCTTGCTATAGAGTAATTATTTGATTTTATCCTATTACAAGTACTTTATATTATTCACATGTTCAAATATATTATTACACATTGTCATTATCTTATCATCTTGTCACTATCTGTTTTGTTACATCATATTCATAATCAATTGCTATCAGATTAAATATAAAACATTATAGTCATTTTATCTTAATTCCATATCTTTAGGCTTATTTTCATAGTGTCAATCGATACATTCAGAATTCTTTTATAATAGAACACTATACAATCTTATGCAATTTCCACAATATCAACTACTTACATATTAATTGAATACCATGACATCACATACTGCACTTAACTTCATTGTACATCAAAAGTAGATAGTTTTAAAACCAATTCGTACATTTTAGTAGTATTCACAATAAACATCACATTAGGTGGCAGTCACATTGATGCCATGCAAACACGCAGTGAATCCTTTTATCTACACTTACCACTTTAGGTGTTGTCCTATTTTATAATGATATTATCAAATGCAGTCCATACTTATACAGCTCATATCAATTATCATAATATATTCCATATTTCATGTTAATCATAATTCACTTAAAGCATTTTAATTTTAGAATCATGTCATTTCCATAATCTTTATTGTATATTGCCTTATAATAACCTAATTTCTAGCAATTAAGAGAAGAGGAAAATTAATGAATATAAGAGGGAATAAAAGTATTTTCATGTATATATATATATAAGATGAAAAATTCTTTAAGGTACAAGGAAAAAAGAATTTATTAAAACTAAAAAGGGAAATTAATTAAAGATAAATAAAGAAATAAAAATAAATCATTATATTAATAATAATGATAATAACATAAGGAAGGAAAAGAATAATGGGGAAAAGAAAAGGAAGGCTAAAAGGGGAGGAAAGGAGAAAATAAAAAAGGGGATTTCGAATTTATAAGAGACTATCGATAAGAGGGAGAAAAGAGAAAAGCAAAAAATGAATAAGAGAGGAGACAAGTATAGATCCAAAAGGGAAAGAAAAAAAAAGAAGGGAATTGGCATTTCAAAGAGAAAAATGGAAGAGCAATGGATCTTTAAGAGGTAGTCCACAAAGTTGGAAGATATTGAAAGCCAAAGTTAAAACCTGATTACTACCAATTTTTGTAGCAAATGTTTTAAACAAGATGAATTAGGGAAAACATTGTGTTATTGGCTCATATGGCCATATACCAATATGTTGTCAGAAGATTGATCTATGGGGGGTTTTCTAGGGAAAAGGTAGCAAAATGTTAAGATAAAGGTGTACATTATTAGTAAGTTTAGAAGGGAAATATTTTAGGCTACAACAAAGTTACATAAAGTAATTATTTAAGGTTTCTACTGAGGTATAAGTGAGCAAAGACTCCATATCAATTTCTAATTTCTACTGCTATAAGAAACTTTTAGGTTTTATTTAAGGATGCTAGTGGAGATTAAAGCTTTAAGGTGAGTGAGATTAACAAATACAAGATAATTTAATACAATGAAGTTGTTAGGGAAAACTGAGAACAAGTCTTTAATATAGTAGACAACAAAAATAAATTCCATCTTAGATAACATAGAATTTTATTAGAGAGCTACCGTAAATAAGGGTATGAAGTAGAGGGACTGAGAACTTTACATTCAAATTGGGAATTTGAGCATTATTGTTGTCATAATTTTTTATGTAAGTAAAAAATGAAGAAACGCATAGAAGTTTAGAGTTGTTCAAATTGGGAAAAAGAGAGAGATATGAAGAATGTTGATTTTACACCCTTGTCATTGAATAATTTATCAAATAAAGGGTGGAAACTTTATTTGAGAAGAGTTTAGTGACAATAAAGAAAGTTTCATTGAAAGAAAGGCTAAGGCCTTGATAGATAAAGGTATGGATCAAAGCATGCCAACTGCTCGAGACACTTAAATGCAGATGTAAAATGAGTGAGATTAGTATTTGATAAATAGAGAGTTAAAAAAGGTGAATTACTCAATAGTGTGAGGAAAGGAAAAGAAGAAAAGTATAAGCCTAAATGATTTAAAGGGGAAAAGCTCTTTTAAAAGGTTGACAATGAAGGGTAAAGAGTAAAAAGCCATTATTTTCTCCTAGGTACATAAATAAGATTAAAGATATTAGTGAGTTTCGCAATGCCAAGTTGGTATGTCATACTATCTTTCTTCTTGAAAATGTTATGTGTTTTATTTTGGTTAAGATGTTTATTTAGATTATGGTGCTATGTGCCAAATATGTTGCCATCCACTTAATAAGTTACTACAATTACACTTGAAGAGAACTTTTACAAATAGGTCATAGTGATCAAGTAATTGGATGAATATAGGGAACCTTATGGACTTTTAATATCATGTATAAAACATAAACATAGAAGAGTGTAATTATATATTTTGATGAAATTTTATATTTGAAAATGCAATTATAAATTTCTAAGTATGCTTTTGAAAATGCTTGGTCAAAATATTTTAGTGATTCTTAAGCATGCTATGGCATTCTTTTCTTTTTTTTTTTTATGGTATAACATGCAAAAACAATTAAAGAATAAGTGGGGTGAGTATTACTTACCTTTCTATGGGAAGAATAGGTTGCATATCTCAAAGTTAAAATGTTCATGATAAATACATAAATAATCAAATTCATAGCAACATTTATAAAGGCATGTCATGATGTTATGCATTAAAATTATTAGCATACGATTACGATAAAAGGATGAGTATTAAATATCAAGATTTTAGGAGACCCTAAACATGAATTGAAATATGTGTTTATATAAATTTGACTTGTCTTGATCAAATTTTCAAAGCTTATTAACTATATTTAATAGTGGAAATTCATTGAAATATTAGCCAAATCAAGAATAAAATATTTCTAATATATGTTAGGCAAGAAATAAGTATTTTTTATACACTTTCATAATAGTAGGGAGAATATAATATGCGATTACGATTATCTTATTGTTCCTACATGTATTTATAGGCATGTGCTTTAAATATGAAAGATCTTATTTATGTGTAGAATCATAATTTAAATGATATAAGGTTATGGAAATATGGAATAATGGTCAAAGAGATACTTGTGTATGAGAAATATGAATTAATTAAAGATAAGGCTTAAAATAAAGTATTCTAGATGTCTTTTATACTTATAAGTGGAAATGTGTAACAAATGTATGATCCTATAACTTGGTATATGTTTCTTAATGTGATCAAATATTTTAGTTTTTGGTGGAAAAGCATCTTAGCCTAAATGATACCCTAGGAATAAAGGTTTGTACTATTGATATACTCATATAATGGTATCAATGGAATAGGAAAAATGAAATGAAATAATGGATATTACTATAGGTACTATGGATGTACATAATGTGTTTATCATGTATGCATATGTGTGTGTTTATGAAATGAGTTTTAAAAGCTATAAACATGAAATTCATAAAGAAATGAGAACATAAAGAGTCATGTGTAGATTTCCTATACATTAAGTAGATTATGTATGTAATAAGATGCTATATGTAAAAGAATAAAAGTTAATGATTTTATGACTAAAGGGTCCTATAAATGTTTATGTATAATTAAGCTAATAAGGATATAGGAACTTTTAGTGCATAATGGCATGTATAATTATACAAGCATGATTAATTCATGACATGTGATGTGAAAAATCAAATGGAAATCCTTGAATGTACTAAGTGCATAGGGAAGCACTAAAGTGTCCTTAAGAGGAGTATACTGCATGCATTACTTCTATGTTACTTAAGGAAGCTTTAAAGTGGTGAGAGGCCACTACAGAGCACAAGGCAGCTGATGATCTTAGTTGGGAGTTCTTTCTTAAAGAATTCAAGAAGAAGTATATAATTAAGTATTATTTGGATTAGAAATACTAGGAGTTTATGGATTTAAAGCAGAAGCATAGGTCCATATCTGAGTATGAGAAGGAGTTTGCTCACTTGAGTAGATATGCTAAAGTAGTGGTAGCTATAGAAGAAGACCGTTGCAAGAAGTTTAAGAAAGGATTGAATCTAGAAGTTATGCAATAGGTTACATCGATACAGATCAAGGACTTTTTAGTATTGATAGCAGCTTATCACACTGAGATGGTGAATCAACGAAAATAGAAGAGAGATAGCATCAAGAAAAGGTCCTTTGGCTAAGGACATGGCAGTTCTGGTTATTAAGTTGGTAAGAGACAGAAAGGGGGTTAGTCTAGGCATTATGAAAATAAGAAGTTAGATCAATCTCATAGATCAAAACAAGGATTTAGAGCACAGACTTAGATCTTAGATGCTCCTAGATCTACTGCTGGCAATGTTCAGATACTAGATTAATAGACTTGTCACAAGAAACATCTTAGTATCTATTAGAAGAATATGATAGGAGTTTGCTAGGGTTGTGGCTCTAAAGAGCATTTTTTAAGAGATTGACAGTGAAACCATATAATCCTTCACAAAAGTAGAAGAAGGGAGATGCTAAGAGCACAGCTAGGGCTAGTCAAAATGACAAGTCAAAGAGTAGAGCTCCAGTAAGATAGTATGCCATACAAGCTAGAGAGAAGGTAGATGCCACAGATGTTATAACGAGTATATTCCATATCTTTGATTTACTTGCTTTAGCATTGATAGACCTAAGGTCCACACATTCTTATATCTTTATAGCATGGGTTATAGATCGAGGTTTAGGGTTAGATGACATTGGTTTTGATATGATGCTTAGCAATCAGATAGGATAACACATCATTATGAATAAAGTGTTCAGAGACTGTCCTTTGTCAATGCAAGGACATATTTTCTTTACGGATCTCATTGAATTACCATTCAATGAGTTTAATCTTATCTTGGTTATGGACTAGTTGTCTAAGTATCATGCCATGAGGAAGATGATCACATTACAAGCTAGTGACAAATTAGAAGTGACAGTGATGGGTAAAAGATTGATAAGAAAGGAAAGTTAAGCTTGAGGTACCTTAGACCATACGAGATTGGTATCTCCATGGAAAAAGGTGTTAAGTTTTGATAGAAAGCAAAGTTGAGCCTAAAGTTCATTAGACTATACGAGATCACGAACGTGTGGGTCTATTGGCCTATAGACTAGCTTTACCTCTAAAGTTGTAGTAGATTCATGATGTCTTTCATGTTTTGATTCTAAGAAGATATAGATTGGACCCTTTACATTTATTGGTAGCTGAGGAAGTGGAAATATTACTAGACTTGTCATATAAAGAAGAACCTATTGGTATCCTAGCTAAAGAGGTTAAGGAATTATGGAACAAGACTGTGCCGTTGGTAAAAGTCTTATGGTGACATCATGGCATGGAAGAAGCTACTTGGGAAAGCGAAGCATAGATGCGGGAATAATATCCACATTTATTTCAATTAGGTATGTCGAGGATGACATCTTTTCTAATAAGGGAAGCAATGTAACAACTCGAAAATCCTGATTCTCATGAATAGTACTTCCTGACATGAATAGTGCTTCCTAAAACCAGAGTCATGCTAAGCATTTTGATGGGGAGTATTAATTATGAGACAATTTTGAGCAAAGTTTGAAGCCAATTAAAAGTCATTTAGATGGTTAAAAATAATAAATAAGATTTTACAGTAGTGTCTTATGAATAGTGTCCTAGGCAAAGTTGAACCGTAAATAAAATAAAAAGTTGCTCAAAATAATATGAAAATGTTATGACCTGATACTCAAATATTTTGAATAGTCAATTGGCTTTGGAATTAGATTTTTTTGAGATCGAGAAGTATTTTTATGGAATTTTTATGAAATAAAATGCATTAATTTTTTGGCTTTCTTTCATTTTTTGGGGCTTGTGGTTTTTAGGGTTTTAGAGGACTTTATCTAATTTTGGAGATAGATATGAGGAAAAATCAACACTTTTATCGATTATAGTAATTTTTTGAAAGAGGGGAAAATTATTTTTTCAAAAACTACAAATAGGAGGGAAATGGAAATTCTTTCCATTTCCACTCCAAAACACACTCTTCCTTCCCTAATTCCCTCTAAAAATCGACACATTCTCTTCCCCCTCTCCCTCATTTTTTTCTTCTTCCACACACAAGCCCATCTCAAAAAATTATACTTGAATCGAAGTGTGTTCGAGACTAGTCCACGGACACCAAAATCATCAAGAACAGTGGAGTATTTTGAGAGAAAAATCAAGAAGTCTTTCGTGGTGAATAGTAAGCTCTCGACACTCGAGTATTTTCTTCGTAAATTATATTTCTCACAGGTTCTTCAGGTGTCATAGAGTTTATATATAGCCTCAAAATATTTTTTCAACTTTTATATTATTTTATATTAATTTTTGAAGTTAGTATCTTTTTGTATTCAAAGGTGAAGCATTGACTTGAGCCTCTTGAGGTAAGGAAAAGGCTTAGGCTAGCATCGGGCATCCCGTAGAACCCGTATTGGTATGTGTAATCACATTAGCTTTGGATTAAATGCTTGAATTTTAATATGCCAAATAATTACATAATAGTAATCAATGCTATTAATTGTATTAATGCTGAATAAATGATATGGTTGATTAAAATATGATTGTTGATGTTGCATATATGTAATGTGATGGCTAGAATATGTTATGCATATGCGATGCACATTTATGGAGTAATTAAGAAATGAATAGCATTATGTGAATTTTAGGAACATATTGATGTTTTATGACCATGTATGCTAGTTTGAAGAATATGGATATGGTTTTAAGCATCTAAACATGATTTATAATTATAGATGAGAGAGCATGTGCATTTTAATGGCCTTTGGCATGCGGAGGCTGAATTTCATGCATGTGAGCCATATTTGTGTATTTGTGATTTAGGTATGGTAATAACTTGAAAATAACTGAGCAGGATGACAAAAGGTATCCCTCTACTAGAAGAGAGTTTTGTCCGAGCCGAAGGGAATGTTAGTTACTGTAGGGAATATGAGCCGGCTATCATCAAGGGACAGGTTGTGCCAGGATTTGAGATCTTCAATGATGTGTTTGATTAGGCTGCGAGTGAAGTGAAAGTCATTTTAGATTTTTAGGACAAGGAAATCATGACCAACCTAATTGAGTTGGAAATCAGACTTGAAGAAGAGATTTTAATTGATGTTGTGCTCCAAGATAAGGAAAAGAAGAAAATGAAAGAGGAAAACCTTCTTAAAAGTTCTTTTGATAATTTCTATGTACCTAAACTCTTTAATGATGATGTTCCTATTTCTTTTGTTAATAATATGAA
>CANXYI010150554.1:0-11005 GCA_948208565.1 Hura crepitans
CTAGCTAATAAATGAGAAATGCATGAGTAAGTTACACAAGTTTGGTGACTTAGGCTCATTTGATTATGAATCAATTGAAACATGCGAATATTATTTATTAGGAAAGATGATAAAGACACCTTTTAGTGGAAAAGATGAACATGCTAGGGATCTTTTAAACCTAATACATTTAGATGTATGTGGCAAAATGACTACATATGCAAGAGGTGGGATTCTCTATTTTATTACCTTTATTGATGATTATTTGTAATATAGGTATGTGTAATTAATAAAGTAAAAAATTAAAATCCTTTAAAAAGTGCAAAGAATTTAGAAATAAAGTTGAGAAATAGCTTGATAGATGTATTAGAACACTTCAATCAGATCGAGGTGGAGAATACTTAAGTCAAGAATTTCAAAGCTATTTAAAAGGTAATGGGATATTATCTCAATAGACTCATCCTTATGTTAGTTCCTATAGACTCATGCACAGCAGAAATTAAACATCCATGGAACCCTAGTAAAAGTTAGAACATCAAAAAATTGAAAAATTACAAATTAAAGAAATCACAAAATAAGAACTTACCTTAAATTCTTTACACGATTCTACTTTATAGCTTTTTACCTCATCGAGTTGTTCTAAATGACAATAATCCTCTTGGAAAAACCTCCAAGGTATCCACACCAGTAGCAAAATTCAATGAGAACTCTCTAAGAGGTGCACAAATGAATATTATTTCTATGTGCTAGTAAGAAATAAAATTCAAGATGAAATAAAAAGGAAAAGGCTCAAAAGAAGGTCAATTTATATCAACAGTAGAGAATTGTTCTCTCTCTTGTGACTCTTTTCTTGTGAATGACTTTTCAAAGGTTGTTATACCCTTTTTATTCACCCTTAGGTAAGATTTTCTAGCCTTTAAACCTATAAGGGTGAACAAAAAATGGGTTTTTAATTAATGAATTAAAAGGCCCAATTCTGACCCAGTTACTTAAAATATTTAGTTAACACTTAATTAATGTTTTAAGCATTTCTCTTAGGCTTTAAGCCTAATAAGCCTTGCCATTTCATTTCTTCTTATTTAATGACATCCCATATCATTAAATACTTTGTAATTTTACCTTATTACTTTACTCCTATTGATGTGTGACCCTATAGGCTTTTGAAGTACATTAGCAGTGTAAAAGTGAATCAAAATCCTAGTAGAATTGGGATTTTATGATTTAATCAAATTAAATCCAATTAATAAATTCATTATTATACAAGTTATTAAAGGCTTCTAACCAAGCATAATGACTACCCAAGTGTTAAAATGTTAAGTGGTTTGACTTAACCATTCCAAAATATAGTGCAATTCATCTTTTCACCATATTTTATCTCATTTAGGTTTAAGTATGGACTTATGTCAACTCAATACTTAATCAAATATATCTAATTAATCCTTAAATGTGTTGTTTTTAATATTTGTTCCTTTATTTCAAAAATGTCCTTATGAGTATTATTCACACTTGTATTTCACTTTGGCTAAAGATTCTCGGAATGGAGGCATATTAGAACATTAATATAAACTCCCTATTATAATCCAAGGTGGTAAGTCCTCCATTGGTCACATAACTACCTTTAAGTATCTCGACCTATAACCAACCACCTAACTATGTATACATCATTGAGATGTAAAAGCATTTGAGTTAAAGTATAGTTCTCAATACTTAAGACAACCTTGGTGATCTCAAATTAGAAGATAAATGCACAACTGATATGGTGAGATAGTTTCACTGACATAGATTATGTATCTATGTAAACATCTTATGTTGGGTCTCCAATAAACTTGTTTCTCAAACAAGTATCCACATGTTATCTTCAAGCATCACCATGCTTATAGCTTATGAGAACTATTATTTGACTAGGTCAAAGAGCATAACATGTGCTAGTTTATTTGCATTAACAATGTTATATCTTATTAATTCTATGACTGGAGATAGTTTTGGTATTTCACATTTGCATGCAATAAAAATCTCAAATTATGAACACTCATAATTTCCTCTACTATGAGAATATACCAAGGATATTATTACATTGTTTAAGATCATATCGAACAAATTAATTAACGTAAGCACTATTTTAATAAAGAATTCCTTCATTATAAACAAATTTTTATCATGTACACAGATATCTCTATTACATATGAGCTCTAAGGCATGCATTTAATAATCTCCAACATGCACTAGAGCTAATCTCCCATGTGTCTAATACCTATATTATTTACATAAAGATTGAATCTATTTTGTGATAGTGTATTAGTGAGAGGATTGGTAGTGTTCTAATCATTGAGGACTCTCTCAATCTTTACATCTTACCTAGTTACAATCTCACAAATGAGATAGTAGTGTCTGAGCACGTGCTTGGATCATTGATGAGACCATGGTTCCTTTGCTTGTACAATGGCCCCATTGTTGTCACAATATAGAGGTATTAAGTCAACAATAGTTGGTATAACTCCTAGTTTAAAAATGAACTTCTTGATCTATATTGCTTCCTTAGCTATATTGGAAGCTGTAAAATACTTTGCTTCAGTTGTCGAGTTTGCAGTTGTATCATATTTGGAACTCTTCCAACTAATTGCATCTTTTGCAAGTAAGAACATATAACCTATTTGGGATTTGCAATCATCTTTGTTAGATTGAAAGCTAGCATGCATATACCCACTTATTTGTAGATCCCCTTCTCTATGTTAAACCTCTTTAGCATGTTGTCTATATATATAGACTGTAAAAGATTTATTAACCTCTTAAATCTATCTCTATAAATCTTTATCTCAAGTATAAAAGTTACTTTACCAAGGTCTTTCTTAGAGAATCTCTTTGACAGCCAAATCTTAACTGACTAAAATGAATGAGATATCATTTCCCATAATTAATATGTCATCCAAAAATAATACTAGGAAAACGATTGCACTCCCACTGACCTTATTGTAAACACATGGTTCATCTAAATTTTATGTGAAATGAAACTATTTAATTGTCTCACCAAATTTAATGTTCCAGCTTTTAGATGATTGGTTCAGTCCATTAATGGACTTTTAAAGCTTACACACCTTCCTGCTATCTATGAATGTGAATCCCTCTAGTTGTGTTATATACACCTCTTCTAATAGGTTTCCATTAAAGAATGTTATCTTTACATTCATTTGCCATATCTCATAATCATAATGAGAAGCAATAGCAAGAAAAATCCTAATAGATTTAAGCATGGCTATCGGTGAAAAGGTTTTATCAAAGTCAATTCCATGACTTTGATGATAACCCTTTGCAACCAATATTACTTTACGGGTAACAACCTTACCCTCCATGTTTGTCTTTTTCTTAAAGATCCATTAGCACCTAATGGTTTTAATCCTTTCATGTGCATCAACTAAAATCCATACTTGGTTGTCATACATGGAATCCACTTCAAATTGTATGCCTTTAACCATAATTCTAATTTCAAACTCTTTAAAACTTCTTCATAGCTTAAGGCTCATCCTGTTCTACTATGGTCACATTACTGTTCTCATTTATAAGAAATCCATATCTCTCAGGAGCAGTATAAACCTTAGTAGAATGTCTAAGAACTTGTGTTTCCATAGGTTTTACTATTAGATCATCACTATGTTTAATAGGCTTAAGATCAATCATATAATTTATGTCTATTTATGGATCACAAACTTCATCAAGTTTGATTCTACTCCCATTTTCTTCCTTTAAGAGAAAATCTTTCTCTAGGAAGATAACATGCATTGAAACAAATTCCTTTTGTTCCAATGCATTGTAGAAATAATATCCATATAACTCTTTTGGATTTCCCATAAATAAGCACATTTAGATTTAGCATTAAGCTTATCTGAGACAATTTTTTTGACATAGGTAGGGTAACCTCACAATTTTAGATGTGAAAGAATTGGTTCCTTATTATACTATATCTCATATGGGATAACATCAATCAATTTTGATGGAACTCTATTTAAAAGATAAACAACAGTTTCTAGTACATAACCCTAAAATGATTTAGGCAACTCTGCAAAGCGCATCATTGATCAAACTATATCCAAGAAGGTTAGATTTCTCCTTTTAGATACATCATTATGTTGTAGTGTATTTAGAGGAGTCCATTGAGAAAATATACCATTATCTTGTAGATAACTCTGAATTTCATGACTTAAGTATTCTCTACCTTAATCTAATTGAAGAGTTTTAATACTTATATCAAGCTATTTGTCAATTTAATTTTTGAATTCTTTAAACTTTCCAAAGGCTTTAGAATTGTACTTCATCAAGTACATATACCTATGTCTAGAGTAATCATCGATAAAGGCAATAAAGTAGAGAAACCTAGCTTTTACATGTATGGCCATAGGCTTGCATGCATATGTATGTATAAGGTCCAAAAGTCCACTAGCATGTTCACTTTTTCCATTCAAAGGTGTCTTTGTCATTTTTCATAATAAATAGGATTTGCATGTTTTAATTGATTCATAATCAAACCTAAGTCACCAAACTTTTGCAACTTAGACATGCACTTCTCATTTATATAACCTAAATAATAGTGCCACAAGAAAGATGGTTTCAAGTTATTCACCTTTTATCTCTTGGTATTAATATTATAGAATTTCTTTTGATTATTAAAAACATATATTCCATTAACATTCGATACAAAACAATATAAAACATTGTCTTTATAAACAAAGCAACTGTTGCTCTTATTAATGAAAATATCAAAATCTTGTTCAGTAAGACAACATAAAAAAATGATATTCTTATTCAAGAAGGGATCAAATTAGCAATTATTAAGTTTTAATATAAGTTTAGAACATAAATAAAATGATATGTTCCTACAAATAATACAACAACTCTTGCTCTATTTGCCATTTATAAGTCCATATCACCTTTATTAAACCTTTACTACTCTTTATTTCACACAACTAGTATCCAATACCCTTGTGTGAAAGTAGTACTAGTAACAATCTCAATAATACTAATACTTGAAGTTGAAGCATTAGATGCTCCCTTTTTATTTGAAATAAAAGGTAAGCCTTGCAATTCCATTTATAAAGCTAGTCTCTTTTCTGCTTTTATGGGCTTTTATCTAATTAAACTATTATTTCTATTTTCAATAGAAAAATTCTTGATAAGATTTATCATGCTTTTGTGTTTATAAAATTAACTCTTAATTCTAATATATCTTGAAGTTATGGAATTAAAGTCTAACACTTTTAACTCTTGAAGTGTCCTTTGTTATCTTTAAATGAAATAATGTCTTAAATATCACATATCTTTTATTTCATACTATGATATTTGATGATCTAAGCATTATATGGCCATGCTCTTTCTAAAGTTTAGGTGTAACACCTTCTACTTGATCCTATTTCTAAACTAGATAAGAGATGTCACTTCACAAAAGGTTACCCATCTTAGTATTATTCTTGCTCGTAGCTCATTTAACTTAATAAGAAAGATTATTTTAATTTGGTTTCATAATCTAATTTTAATGAGATTCCTCTTTATTCTACTATATCTAAATGTGATATAGTGTCTCGAGTGGATTATGCACATAAGATATCAATAATCTTAAGAAATCTCTATTTAGTTAGTTTTTTCAAAAATTCGATAGCATAACGGTTGATTAGGAAAAAGTCTAAATAGTTTAACCTATAAAATAGACGTCTATAATCATTTTATCCATAGTCTCATCCACAAGATCCTTTTGATCCACCACAGTCTCTATCATAATCATTCAACAACAATTCAAACAACTTAAGCAGACATACATATATAATATTACAATCAGTCGATGATACTACCTGTTATAATTATTAAAACATAGTCTTCAACCTATACATAAGTGCATCTAGACCTATATAACATACATAACCAGAAACATAAATTATACCTAAGTAGGCTGGTAGCTATGCTTCCTGATAAAGCTAAGCTGCATGATCTATTTACTACCTATGCATCGAGGAAATGATATGTAAAGCATATACTTAGTAGTGAATTTAATAATTCATTATTAAATCACATACATCATATGCCATACAAGCACTCAATCATAGTCACATCATGATTATGATATGTTATTAGCATGCAATAAAGTTACATGAAATTCAAGCATACATAATCATTTTAGTCTTTATTATACCAGTGAATCTATATTCCATTTATTTTATCATATTCATTATTCTATTATGTGGCCCATATATGAAAGATTACACTTTAAACACTAGATAATGGGATCTAACTTGTATAGGGGCCCATATTTTAGATCTTGATAGCTGCACCTATCATAAATCTCAATTTGTGTGGAAGGTTCTACCTTAAAACCTTGACGATCGCACTTGTCTCAAATTCTTATGTAAGGGTCCTCATTATGGACCTCGATGGCTGCACCCTTCATTATATCTCATGTCTCAAATGTGCAATGGCCCTCGTAGAGCTTAAGGTAGCTGCACTAGCATAGTATCATGAAAATCTCAGTATCAAAGTATGGTCATCCTCATGGATAAATGTGTCATGAGACCAAAGTGTCTTAGCAACTGCTACTCCCTAGCTGATCGGTCAACCTATCTAGT
This sequence comes from Hura crepitans, assembly GCA_948208565.1. Classification (NCBI taxonomy): domain Eukaryota; kingdom Viridiplantae; phylum Streptophyta; class Magnoliopsida; order Malpighiales; family Euphorbiaceae; genus Hura; species Hura crepitans. The sequence goes on from CANXYI010150554.1 coordinate 6,582, forward strand.
AGGAGTCTAACTAATATGGGTCTCAATGTTAATTTCTCATTACATTCTCAACTTGAAATCCATTATTTATTTTATACTTCATATGTCTCAATAGAACACTCTATAAATTCAATTATTCTTTTTCTTTACACTTCGATTGTTACCCTCTCTATTGTTGCTTATGACATAACTTCTCTGTATCTTAACATCCTACATAGCATTACATCACTCTCTTATCTCATTCTATATGAATTTATTACATAGATCTTTCCACCACTTCATTACTCAATTGGTCATCCGAATCATAAATTCAAGGTCTCATAGTTCATTACTCATATAATTTAAATTCCATTATTTAATGTGGCATGTTATTTATGTACATTTTTTCACCATTTGACTCTAACTCTCATAAACATTATGGCACCCAATTCGGCTACCCTAACATAATCCATCTAAACTTTTTATTTTTTCTAAGTAAGTGTTCAAAGTAAATTACATCTTTTAGTTAAAACTAATAATACATAATTCATCATTAAACTACAATTATATCTATTTAATTTCCTTAAACCTACCATTTGTCATATAGGGTTCATACCCCTACATCATATTTTTCCTCTATTTTCCACATCATTTAGGCATCAAATATTAGGTACATGTCATTCCTATCCAATTCTCATGCATACACATGCACATGTGCCTAATTCACATAATTAAATAAAACTAAGTACAAAAATCATTAAATTTACTTACTTAGGCCTTTAAAACACTTTTAAACCCTTTCTTAAGCTTTGTCTTCTTTCCTTTCTACCACCTCTCCTTCTTTCTCAACTACTAAATGTAATTTCCATTAAGAAAATTAACAAAAAATTCTACAAATATCCAAATTTAATTCTAAGCTCATATATAGATTATGTAACTAAAATCCTACCCTAGAAAAATAATAGGCAATAAAAATAACCTTGATTTGTCACCTTGGTCACTATTCACTTAAGAAGAATTTCACTCCTTTTATGCATTCCTAAGGCTATCTTACACAAGAATAGAGATGAGTAGATTATGGAGATAATTTTGGTGTGTTTAAGTGTAGGAATTATGGTGTTTTAATAGTGGAAATGAAGAAATAAATCTAAGATCATGGTAGAGGAAGTGGCATCAGATGAGAGGGAAAAAAGAAGAAGAAAACAAGGTTTAAAAGGTCTAGTGTCCATCCTTATGTAAGGAATAGAGGGTTAGATTTGTGACACATGGCAAATGGATAGGTAGGATTTATCCTAGGTGAGTTTCTCTTTAAAGTTTATAATTTATGCTACAAATCTTAATTAATTCAGCTAATTGCTCTAAAAATCATCAAATCTAGTATTTTAAATATCCCTCAAAAATCATAATTTAATTCTAAGAAAACTTTTTTAGGTAAAAATGTCATAAATTAATTCCATTTAATTACTTTTCAAACTTAGAAAATTCTAAAACCAGTTCTATTCACTTAGTTGGAATTTTTGACCATCAGGTCATTCTATTTGTAGAATTTTCTGAACATTTTTAAAATAATTTATCATTTAGCTTTAACTGTGTCACTATTCATAAGACACCAATAAGCAAACATTACAGTCATTTTTAACCCCTTAAATGACTTTAATTTGGTCCTAAATTTCGCCTATAATTATGTTATAATTAGTAATGGCATTAATTCACCCTGGGTTCTTGAAAGTACAATTCACCATTTAAGTGGTGCTATTTATAATGTTGAAAAAATTACGGGTGTTACAATTCTTGCCCTTTTAAAATAATTTCATCCTTAAAATTTCTTAGACTAAATAAGTGAGGATATTGGGCTCTCATCTGCTCCTCGCTTTCCCACATGGCCTCCTTAGCTTTAATATGCCTCCATAGCACCTTTACCAATAGAACTATTTTGTTTCTTAATTCTTTAAGCCAACAAGTGAGAATCTGTACTAGTTCCTCTTTATTGGTAAGGTTAAGTTGCACTATGATCTCTTCTATTAGTAACTTATGAGAAAGTTCTAATCTATCTTACCTTAACATTAACATATGGAACACATTATGGATCTATTGTAATTCTGAAGGCAATGCTAACTAATAGGCTACTAACCCTACACATTCTATAATCTTGTATGGGCTAATGAACCTAAGGCTTAGTTTACCCTTCTTACCAAATCGAAGCACCTTCTTCAATGGTGAGACTTTGAGGAACACCTTTTCTCTAACCTCATATTCAATGTCCTTTTATTTCAAGTCTACATAGGATTTCTATCTTTATGTGGCTACCTTTAACCTGTCTCTAATGATCTTCACTTTTCTTTGGCATTTTTAATAAAATTAGGTTCCATTAACTTGCTTTCACTTAGTTCACTCTAATACAGGGGAGTTTAGTATTTCCTCTCATATAAGGCTTCATATGGTGCCATGCCTAAGCTAGCTTAGTGAGTGTTGTTATATGCAAACTCTGCTAGGGGCAAGTAATGATCCCAACTTCCTTTGAATTCTATTGTATAGCTATTTAACATATCTTCAAGAATTTGAATAAACTATTATGTTTGTCCATCTATCTATGGATAGAATGCCATGCTAAAAGTTAATTAAGTACCTAAGGCCTTATGTAGCTTCTACCAAAATCTTAAAGTAAATCTAGGGTTTCAGTCTAAAATAATGGAAACTGGCACTCCATAGAGTCTTACGATCTCATTAATGTATAACTAGGCTAGCTTCTCTAAGGAATAATCCATCCTCACATGAATAAACTGTGCTGCCTTCATCAATCTATCAATTATCACCCATATAGCATCACATATATTTCTAGTCATAGGTAATCCCATCACAAAGTCCAATGTCACTTTCCCCCACTTCCATTTTGGAATTGTTATAGGATGGAGCAATCGAAAAGGAACTTAGTGTCCTTCACTTGCTAGCATGTTAGGCACCGTGTCACATGTTTGATCACGTATTTCTTCATTCCTAGCTAGAAATAATAGGGTTTCAAATCTAGGTACATCATTCTACTCCCTAGGTGCATAACATATGGGGCCCCATAAGCTTCTTAGAGAATCTACTTCTTAATTGTCTCTACATCTAGTACACATAAACGATTACGATAATACATGCATCCATCTTTCTCGATTTCAAATTCTAGTTACTTCCCCTCTATGACTTGGTTTATAATTTGCATAAATCACCCATCTTATAGTTGTATTTCTTTCACCTATTGAATCAAACTAGACTTTATTTTTAATTCAGTGGAAAAAGTTATATCATCCTTAGAGTAGAACTTAGCATTCATTGCTCTCATGGTTGCTATAAATTTTTGACTTAATGCATCTGTTAACATATTTAACTTTCTTAAGTGGTCATCGATCAAACAATTGTAATCCTTTATCAGCTTTAGCCACCATTGTTACCTTAGGTTTAATTCCTTTTAAGTGGGGAGGTACTTGAGGCTTTTATGATCTATATAGATGTAGCATTTCTCACCATACAAGTAATGTCTCCACACATTCAATACGAAGATAATGGCAGTCAGTTCTAAGTCATGTGTAGGATAATTTCTTTCATGAGATCTCAACCATCGAGAGGTATATGCTATTATTTTCCCTTCTTGCATTAGAACACACCAACGCCTATTATAGGATGTATCACTACTGATAACAAAATCTTTCCTCAACTCGGGTTGAGTGAGAATAGGGGCTTCAGTCAATATAGCCTTTAGCTTGTCAAAACTAGCCTAGCATTTATCATCCCATACAAACTTTATATCTTTCTTCAGCAATTGGGCTATCAATGCTGCAATCATAGAGAAACCCTTTACGGATCTTCTGTAATGACCTACCAATCCTAAGAAGCTTCAAACCTCAGTCACATTTCTAAGAGGTTTCTACTTAAACACTGTATTGACTTTACTTGGTTTAACTCTAATACCCTCTGTTGAAGTAATGTGGCCTAAAAGACTACTTCATTTAACCAGAACTCATATTTACTCAACTTTGCATAGAGTTATTTATCCCTTAGCGTCTATAATACTAGCCTCAAATGCTGCTCATGCTCCTCTTTAGTCTTTGAATATACCAAGATGTCATCAATTAACATTACCATAAATTGATCCAAATAGGGCTTGAAAATCTAGTTCATTAGGTCCATAAATATTGTTGGGGCATTAGTAAGCCCAAAAAACATCATTAGGAATTCATAATAGCTATACCTTTTTCAAAAGGTTGTTTTAGGAACATTAGACTCTTTGATTCTTAATTGATCATGACCAAATCTTAAGCCGATCTTTGAAAATACACTAGCTCCTCACAACTGATCAAAAAGATCATCAATTTTAGGTAAGGGATTTTTATTCTTGATAGTTACCATGTTCAATTGCCTATAGTCAATGCACAATTAGAGTGAGCCATATTTCTTTTTCACAAATAATACTGGTGCTACCCAAG